>MU896022.1:0-18136 GCA_036418205.1 Ostertagia ostertagi
ATACCGAATGACCCCCACCAGGGTCAACCCTGCGTTGCGCAAATTCCAAATTTTTTGCGACCCCCTCCATTTCAAGGGGTGTCAGTGCGACCCCCCCTATTTGGACATGTGTGTTTTTTAGTGTTACGGTGTATTTCTGTGTGTATCAACGTCAAAAATGGATCTAATATTCGTGATCAGGACCTCCGATAACCCCAATAGACGAAGTTTCAGCGAAAAATTTTTTGACACCCCCTACTGGGGTTGTAATAATGCAATAGCGCCGGAACCCTTCCGTACTGCTTTAGAGGCCTTTAGCACGGCCTCTAAAGCAGTACGGAAGGGTTCCCTAACAAAAGAGAACAGAAACATTCCTTAACAGAAATAAATAAGGCAGGAAAACCGAATAGTAAAGTTTGAAATGTAGGAATTCGCATTAGTGGGATTACAAAGTCCGGTGAGTGACCGCAACCGTAACACGTGACTGGTTGGCGCGCAACGTCACGTGTCATCGATTAGAATTCGACGTGCCCTTTTGTCGTTTTTCCGCGCACTCTACGGCGACAGAATGGGCGTGATAGAACCTGGCTCTTGTACGGAGCGTCCATGCTGGTATATAGGAGGACTATGGCAGTTGGTCGAATGTGCCGGCAAGTGGTTTAGCCGGCACCCCGAGCTAACCTTCCGCTTGCTCTGCGCGCGTGAAGAGCAGCGTCAGCCGCTTGCTGCCCTTCGAGCGCGCAAGCTATCGATGTGCACTCACCAGCGAGGCGCTACCCTCTCACGTTGGTGCTGAAACGTGTGGGTACACATCAGTAGTGTAGCTGCGCGCTCCAGTGCCAACGTGGATTACGGTAGCGGTCACTCACCGGACTGTTAATTCCGGCTTGTGGAATTCGCGCCCTTACCGCGGCGCGAGGTAGCGTGGAGCGCGTTTTCCACTCGCTTGGGACGCGGATGAAATATGAAAAGTTTTATTAGAGGAATTGAGAGGATTTTTTGTAAACCTAGGTACCGTTATGTCCCTAGTGGTTTCTAATTTCAGGTATGTGCCAAGATTTCCGTCAACGTCCAACCGTGTTTCTTGTAGAAGCTGGAAAATCTTAAATCTCCAATAGTTACGGGCGCCTTCTTTGAAAGCTTATATCTTCGTCCACAGGCGTTTTCATGGAACCGGACACCAAAATTTTAAAAGTACAAATAGTTTTCTTTCAAAAAAGCATTTGAAATGTTGCGGATGTTCAATATTTAAAAAATCGTCCCGTCGTTCCGTTTATTTCATAGACTTTTTTCAAGCCTTTCTTCTGAACCGCGACATTGCAATATTCAAGAACCCATAACTTCCTTCAAACTTCATAAAATGAGAAGCGGTAAAGACCGTTAGAATCTACGCGAAGAGTACTTTATTACTAGCGTTAACTTTTCATGGAATTCTTTCTTCTGCTTCAATTTCATAAGGGGTCTTTGAAATTCAATTCAGCAAGTTCGCTACATTTTGTTCCGCTTAGATTTGATTTGAAAGCATCAAAATTTTCTTGAGGAAAGTTTGTCTGCTTACGGCCGCTGACAGAGAGGCGTTTTTATGGGAAAACGCCTGCTCGGGTATACGCCGTGCACCTATCTGTGGGCAGAGTTCGCACTCGCATTTTGAAGTCTTCTGTTTTCCTGAAGAAGGTGTTAGTATCCTGATTGAGTTGCATTGTACTGTTATATGGTACTCTTTTTCACTTCCCCATGAACTGCTCTACACTTTGTTCTCCTTGGGATTTCAGGAATGTTCGATCATCGAAGACAGACCATGTTTTTGCACTACGTTCTAACAAAATTTTTGGCTATTGTGATCTGATCACTCGAGCAAACGTCGTCCGTGTATCAATGATAATAATGGATGAAGTGAGACTTATAATACCCTGCATGCTCTAATGCTCCCATGGAGCTCTTGTCTGTGCGACTTTCCGACAGCTGCACGGTGCAGAGCTTTTGGAGAACATTAGGGCGTGAAAGTGCACTGCCGCACACTGCCTTGTCGCCCTCTTGCAGCCCCGTCCCTCTGTATGCGACCCCCCCTTTCGTTCGGCAAAATGCGACCCCCTCGTTGTTCTTTGCGCAACGTAGGGTTGACCCTGCCCAGAATTCAACGGTGATACCTACCCTCACAAACGCAGGAGAGAATTGGACTGTTATGAAGTCTTTGAAGTTGAAGTCCGCTTAGGTATCCATCGAAGGTTGTCTGGTGGGTTTCATGTTGATACAACATCGAGAGCTAGAGCTTTACAACTCGGATATCAGCAGCTACAGTCCTACGTGACGACCCAAAGATTCCGGACTATGGAGTGATCGACACCCACTGCCGAAGGTATACGAAAGAAACGGCCACCCGCCGTCCTCCAGCAAGTATTAGCAGATTCTCTAGCTTGTCACAACAACGCATTTGATCCCGTATCCCTTGAAGCTAGGGATTAGACAAGATTGGACTGGGTTTATGATGGAAGTGGGGATGCTGAATAATGCCTCACTGGCAAAAGAATCACAGAAATCCGTCGAGAACGCGCGCAAATGGGACCCCTTTCTGGGTGAGAGACGTTTGATCGGGTTTTTGCACCTCCATCTAGCTCCCACCTCTGCAGAGTTGCCTGTGGGGTGCCCTCACTTAATTGCATGCGTTGCCTGATGAACCTTTCAGCGACCTATCTATGTGACGAGTATCAAACACAAATAACTATTTGCTGAAAGTAATGATTTAAACAAAGCATTTTCGATCCATATTACTATTACAATCCCTATACCTTTTATTACAAAAGGAATATCTATAAGATTAGAGTGTTGAAAATTTTGAAGGCGAAGAACTCGGGTGAAGGTTGTTCGTTCATCATGCTGTGGTTTCAATGTTTGATCTCTTTGAAAAGACTATCCAGATTGATGGAAAGTGATAGTTGGTAGACAAGAGAGCTATTGTGCAGGATGTCAGCAGCTCAGTTTTGTAGCCCTAAGGGAACTTGCATCCTCTTGTCGGCTTCTTCGAGCGTTTCACCCTCACATGTGCATTTAGGAGCCCCATCTCAACTACGCGTGATCAAGAAGAGGCCTTCTAAACAGTTCCATGCAGAAATGTTGTGATCAAAACCCTCATTAGAGCTTGGTCAGCCCCGTTATACGATCTTCACTCTAATAACGAACTACACACCATATGGAACCGAGCTCATTTGATATACGGACTTGCCTCCACACTTTTCCGACCGAATCTGAGAGGAAGCAATAAGTTTGTGCAAAACAGCCTCTTGAGTATGTTGCATCAAAGACCTCAAAAAGGGGAAAATTGCTTCGGGGTTAAAGTAGCAGTAGACTAACACAAAGCGAGAAAAGCGCTTTCTACATTTCACTTGAAGTGGTAGCAGTTTCTTGAAAGTTTGACAGAACTGAAGCGTTTCAATATAAACTGCCAAAACGACGGGAGTTTTTCGAAAAGCCTCATAATTCGGTTCACTTTTTCCCATCAAAGTCGTATAACTTCGTTCTCTAGTCCTTTAAATTTTTTAATGTTGGTCTAATGTTAAAAGGGAACATTTTCGTCGCAGTGGCACGTCCAGTGGTTTGGGTTGCGAATCACTTATTATATTGGAAATACACACCTTCCCCCATATGCCTGTTACTATGACTTCCTGTTTTTGTCGTCTTCACTTTAATATAGTTTTTTCAATTGTTTTGATGTGATTTGCGTTGGCAAAGAAAAGTCATTAGGACAGCCGCATGCCAATTTATGTGAGGGCATCCAAGCAACTTCTGGAAGCGTGTGAGGTGCTAAGAGGCGTGCAGAGCTGAAGGAGAGGTGCGAAATTTTGGTCAAAGGTTTATATACCCTTTCTGTGCCTATTGACCTCCGGTAATGGATAGCTAGCAATCGAATAAGAGGTTTTTTGCACATGTTAAAGCAATAGCTACATCCTACCAGCAAAGGCCATGCTTTGATTGGTAACGCATTCCATGGGAAAGTTACAGGATACGCACTCAAAGCGAAATACCTCGATCAAAATGATAATCGAAGGACGCTGCTGCTGGGGGCGGAGCGCAGGCGGTGGCGGAGCTCAGAAAAGAATATGCAAGCTCCAGTCACCGCTTGGCCTACCAAAAACTTATATACGTTCCTTCTCTAGTGCGCCTTGCTACTGCTCTCTTCTGGTGACTGCACTCATACGAGCAACAGAAATTTATTGTTAATCACGCCACTCTAATGATGTCTTGTTCAGGTTGGAACGACCTAGCTCCAAGACAAGGCCGAATGGAAGCAGGTAGGCTGGGACCCGGCGCTAAGGGCCAAACCTCCCAATGTAAAGATGGACGGGTCTCCTCTGAGTGTTATAAGCCAGTGGAATATTTGGGTGACTGAAAGTGCTTGCACCATTGAATAAAAGCTGATAAGGCGGCTGTCTAGAAGATATAAAGTCGTCATTCTGTAGGTAGCTCTGTCCTTTGACACTACAACGTCTTATACTCTATAATCCTCTGTGGGGTGAACTAAGGGGTAAGTTGCAGCTAGGTGATTAAAAAGCTGATTAACAAAAGCGATAAAGCAAGCCAAGCAGTCCCTAGAACGCCACAGGTAGGCATCAACTCAGAGTTCTGATAAACGTTGTAAATGCACATTGCGAAGTGGTTCATGGGGGTGGACGTGAATCAGTACCCGTTATTGAATAGGCAATAATTATAGATTGAGCAGCACTTCGCAGGCGAAATGACAAGACTGTTTATTTCCTAAGCCTACAACTGTAAGGTCAGAGCAGAGCTCATCAAACTGCTGAACCTTGGAAAGTAATGTGATGAAGAATGTACTCAAAGATAAGCGTTGATGCACACTAGTTATAAGCGGGCACTTTATATAATTTTGTATCATGGCTTACAGTAATAGACTTAGCCTCGCATGCCCCGCCTTTTCTCCCGCCCGGCACTTACCTGACCGATTGTCCATAGAGTGTGGTTGTGCCCCGAGCTATCCATGGTGTTCCTCTTTGGAAAAGTCGAGTCTCGTTGGCTGAAACTATCGTGCTATTGTCTCGTAGGTGATCACAACTGGACATATCTCATGTTTGAAAAGAGAATGCAAGGATTTTCCCAAATGATTCCTTCAAACGCCAAACGCGTCTTCTTGTGTTCCATGGCTTCTCTCTAAACTAATCTGTTTTTATGTGACCTCATGTCCGTGTGATAGAAAGCGGAGTGAAACACGAAGTGCGTATTAAAGACCGATGAAGCTCGGTTCTCACCTTGCAGTGCAGCACCACGGCTGAATGATTTCATTAGGTATTGGTATGACTAGACCCTAGCACCAATCAGCGCAGCTGGGGTGTGATCGGCCACCAATCTTCTACCATGACTCCCAAGACTTAGTCAAGTTTGATCTGTCATCTGGATAGCGCCTTTCAGCCGCTAATTTCAAGTGTTTTTGAGGAAGAAATTTCATCGTGCTTGTTATTCTCTGCGTATACGGTTGTTACAGAATATACATTTTTCTTTATTCGGCGACGTACACGTTTGGACAACTCGTTCCGGTCTTCAGTACGTCTGCGCAGTTCGACTACCGCGCCACGTCTCGCCCTCCACTACTTAAAACGGATTGCGGAAAATTCACACTTATACTAATTTGTGAAAAATAAATGAAGAAGACGTATCATTGATTATCGATGGGTATCTTGGGCGCCACGCCTCACGCATATACCTGTGGAAAATTCAGGGGGCCGAACTTAAAGGCACCAGTCCTGAAGAGGCCGTGTTAACGCTTCCTTCGGTCCATAGGATGAGACCACATGCGGCCTCAGACCACAGAGGTATCCCATGAGGAAATCAGCCGAGAAGAGCGCCTAGGGCCCGCAAGCATGCAATTTTTGCCCTTGCTACAAGCGCGATTATCGATATTGGTAACCCTCCCATAATAAGCGTTTTCGTAAAGCTTTCCGAATTCCTTTTCCTCTACTGCAGGCCAGGCGTTTTTCGCCACGGTACATTCGTATTCGTGTGGAAATAGCACACCCGTACGGCGCCACCCAAAGATTTGGTCCTTGGACAGTGCCTCTTTCAAACTTGAGTGGTGACCGCTTCTCAATACGGTCTTCCTCCGGTAGCTGTATATAGCCACTGCTCGTCTGAGGAGAAAGGGACATAGACTTTAGCGCAGCCCCTTCTCTGATTAATGCAGTACGGGCCGCCACTTTTCCGCTCCCTTTGCCGGAAGTCGCGCTTTCGATTTCGTTGCTGTGGCCGCATAGCTTTATAGACTTTCTGTCGTACTTTTAATTCTTTCCTTCTTGATGTCGATCCGTCACATTCTACTTGATCCTTCACGTAATATTGACGTTCTATCCCCTCACCTCTATCCAAAGTTATTAAAATCTTCTGTTTTCAGATGGCGTCTGAAGTGCGTAAGCCGGGCAGCGGTGAAAGGACAGCACGCATTTCGGGCACTGGTGAACGAACTGCACGAATCATCACCGGACATCGAACTTCACATGTACCGGGACAGGAACCAATGATCGGTGAGCAGATACGTGTCGAATCATATTTGCCTAGTGAAACGACTGCGTATTCAAATGTTATTAATTGTTTTGATGGGAAGGTTATCTCGAAATTGAGGTGTTGCTGATCAATGCTGTGGGGTCACAGAGGTCGATAACGGAGTTGAGCTTAGTTGAATAAAATAAAAAACAAGTAAAAGACCATTGATTAGGCCCTAAGAATTCCTTTGGACAAAGGAAGAGCGCGGGGCCGACGAGTTGTGCGAATTGCCGTGCTCCACTCCATTGCCGTCGCCACTCAAACTAACCCGTGCGCATTTGAAACAGCGCTAACGTCCGTAGTTTTCGCATTGAATGTCCATGGATTTGCGCTGCGTAACTCGTCCGTGTACGTGGAGATTTTCGCCCACTTTATAAAGCCCTACATGCCGACTACTTTCGGGGCGCAACAACGGCACATATGTGTTGCTCGCGGGTTACTCTGCCCACCCACTGAAAAGATTTTTCTACACGACTTCTATTGTCGAGTTTCTTTGAATAGCAACACCGTCGATGACTGCTACCGTGCTTTTGGAACTTTGCATTCCTTATGTAACGTGTGTATCTCTTGGCAAGCGCTTGATATGAAGTGGGCCCACGGGCTTGGAGGGGCTCAGTGGTGATACCGTCTCTTCCTGGAGCCTTTCCTCGTGGCATTGTTTGAATCGCGTATCCGTACCTCTGATGAAAGAAAAGGCAACACTTTATCCGTGTTCAGCTTCTCTTCCGTTGTGATGGTGACTTCTGATTTGAAGAGAGTGGAATAAAATGTTGCGATTATTTGTTCCATTTCTGGCATAGATGTACAGCGCAAACCATCTTCAGTCTTTAGGCATGGGATTATCAAACGATGCTCTGCGATCTTTCTTCTGGCTGTTTTCAAGCTTCTTTTGCAACTGCCTCGCTTAAAAGTCTGGATTTCGTGAAGTTGATGTGGTCTTCAGTGATGCGCCGTCTGCACAATCTACTTAGTAGCGCGTACTCGATGTGATTTTCGCTTCCGATCCATATTCCTCCTTTTCTCGAGCAAGGCACGAGTAGAGGCGGAAATGCGACGAGCGTTGTGATTCGGGGCTATACTACGGCAGCGTTCTGCGATCCTTGATACCGTTCTTATAAGATTGTCATAGTCGCCGTTAATGTCAACAATCATTTCAAGAGACTCCATTTGTAAGCATTGTAACTGCATCTGTATTGGGAACTGGGAACGGTGGGGCGTGGTAGTCTTGAACCTATTCGAATGAGGCATACAAGACCACGATCAATGGAATCGTCCCCGTCCCCGCAATGGAATCGTCCCCGTCCTCGTAACAATGGATGATCGTTCCCCCTGGAACGAATGAAAGGACCACTGCCACATCTTCGCTATTGCCGGGTTAGAAATGGTGGAAGTTCGCGAAAACCCGCTAATCTTTGTCCGGCTTCGTTGTGACTCTCTGAGTGCAGATCTACAAAAACCTCGCTAAGCGTCCGTGATCCAATCTCGGCATTGAAATCGCCCATTACTACGACGTAACTACTGTCATGATTGCTCGCAAGTTCAGCCATTTGGTCTTAAAAGTCATCGTTTTGTTGATCATCGCTGTCTGCTGTCGGTGCATAGACTTCCAGAACAGTAAGTCCTTCGGAATACCTGCGTTAAGAAAGCCGGAGCGGTATAGGAAGTTACGCTCTGAAAGCGCTTTAGAAGTGTGGTGATTCGATGAATCCAAGGTCTTCTGGGGTTGAGTTGATTTACGACCTTCTCAAGAAACTGTTGTACCATCGTTCCATTTGCAAGACAGCGGTATTTTTTCGTTTCGCTTCGCCCAAACCGATGGCATGATTTTTGATCCGCCGTGTTTCGTCGACTTGTGCTAAAAGGTGAGCAGCCGAATGATGCCTCGACAATTTTATGTGCAAGCTTAACTGGCTAACTCTGGTCCGTTTACTTTAGCAGCCTATGGCACTGTAATTTCTTTGGCTGTTTGCCGATCCAGCGCTGCCTGACTGGGCAGAGTGCCTGTAGGGGACTAGGGCGATCTGGAGAAGTGGTCGTAGTGTTGTCGGTCCTACAGGATAGCCTCGCTAGGGCGTTTCTGTCGCTCAAGGAGAGCGCCATCCCACCATGGGCGCTCTTCTTGAGCTTGGACGCTTTGTGTTCTTCAGTCACGAGAATCGGTATGGGGTTTTGGCGCAATCTTATTCTGGCGAATATTCCGACCTTACCAGGAATGGCATTCAACTTCCCATGGAACTTTGAGGTGAGACCCAGATATATCGATAGAGCTTCAAACGCTGATTACAAATATGGAAACTAAAACTGCAAAATGAACCTGCCAAGGAAGTTGTGAGCAGTCAAAGTTGGCTGGAAGTAAAGCATTACACTAGCCTCCGGCTTTCAAAGTCGCCGTGGAGTAGTGGTAGTGCTCTCGGAATTTGCGCTCCGACGGGAGGAGAGCTTATGACCTCCAGGGTGAATAGCGAGGGCACCACCACTGCTCCGGCGACTTTGAAAGCCCGGAGGCTAGTGTAATGCTTTACTTCCAGCCAACTTTGACTGCTCACAACTTCCTTGGCAGGTTCATTTTGCAGTTTTAGTTTCCATATTTGTAATCAGCGTTTGAAGCTCTATCGATATATCTGGGTCTCACCTCAAAGTTCCATGGGAAGTTGAATGCCTTTCCTGGTTAGTTGTTTTCTGGGAGCAAACGTCACACACGTTCCAAGTCATCCTGAATATCGGAAAATGTACGACTTTGCAAAACTTAAGCCTCATTGAAATATTTTTTAGTGCGCCCTGTTCCCCCTCCCCCCCCCCCGCCTGCACGAAATCTGGAGCGCTCCTTGACTAAAGCTGCAACGCAAGCGCGTCTCACGGAAATTTGGGTTTTGCTTGCTTTCTTCGCGCCTTTTCCAATCCGCTTTTCATACATGTAACTTTTTATGTATCTATGTTGTTTATTGGAAGGCCGCCCGTAATTAGCTTCCGTTCTTATGTGATTGTACTGTGCGTTACGCTGGCGACCAGCCACCGCGGTTATCCTGACGATTCTATATGAACGCATAGACAGCAACAAGAGGGGTACGCAAGTGGACCGCTCGAGAGGCAACATGACGCTTGACCCTGAACTGAGGAAGGTAACAGATTTCCAATCCAACCTCACTATGTTTTGTGATACCTGGCCACATTTTTTTGAAATTGGTTTGTTTTATTAGGCTAATACTTGTTTTTCAATATCTGGGTACCATAGTTTTGGCCCACCCTGTAAATCGACAAATGTGCAGTTATCGCTCCCTTGGAATCTCATCCACTGAGAGGAGAGCTTTCAAAAGTAGCGTGAAGACGCGTGAGAACACCCCTAACGACTTTGTGGTCAAAAATGCCTCCATTGTATGTGGTTTACTCAAAAAATGTGGAGTCCAACGAAGAAATGAATTTACACCAATAAAAAACTTTATTAAACAGGCGGAGTGTAGCAAAAGAAAAATCACTTCAACACTATATCGTTTTGATAGCCTGTGACCATATGCAGAAACCATTCAGGCAGCTGGACGTGCAGGAACTAAATTATCGTGTTTATTTAAATTAATTTCAATCTGAGACAGGTAACTAGTACCGTATCGATATTCGAGGTCGGTGGTTATGAAACTATAAAGAACGCTGCTGTACGTGATCACTGGCACACGATTTGTGTAAGATTGAAACACATGTCCAATACCGTCAGGAGTGCAGAACCTTCAATTTATTTTGAATTCATCGCTGTTGTTTGAAACTCCTGCAATGGAGCTCAAGGGCAAAATAGAAATCAATTGAAATCTTAGAATGAAGAGTAAAATTAGAGGCAAGGAAGAGAAATAGCTCATCGCTCTCTGGTCACCATGTTCTCTCCTTGCGCTTGCACAAACTGTTGCGTCTCAGAAAAATTTAAGTCGTTCAACACAGGTTGTATTCTATGAAGACACTCTAACTTGCTACCATTCGGTTTCTTTTCTCTTTTAAACTTAAAACCCTTACACAACAACTGTACCTGTAGCCAGTTAGTGTTTGGTTTTTGTTGGTTTTGAGCTCGAAACCAGCAACATTGCATCCTGTACCAACATAACCATATGGGTAAATCCGCTAATTTCACTTCGATTGTGGTTCCACTTGGAGACTGAAAAATTTCAGGATTATTTCTGTGACGTGATGAAATAAGCTTTTCTACTGCTTATTGGCATGGTACCGGAGCAGAAACAACTAAACGATTCAAAGAACGATTGACCATTAGATGCTATTCTATTCAAGCTACACATAAATCATAGCAAGTTCAAAAGCGTTTCACTGAGGCATGGGACATACTTCAATCCAGTAGTAACATTCCGTATAGTCGCCACCGCCTTGGAAATCTAGCAGATCCGAGAGGGTCGTCCAGTTCGAAGAAGCTTGAAGAGTTTGGCCGCATCCTGATGGCTAAAACGACACTTTCTTCGAAAGATTGATCACCACTCATTCACGGACAATGATCGCTTCCTCCCTCACACGAATACAATTAATTAATGCTGCCCCCCTCTGCACATAGGTAGGATGAAGTTGAGTTTAACCATCCAACCACGGGAAGTACTGGCAAAAAGCGACAGATGCAGTGGACAAGTGAGGTGTTGTACCTACAGATGATAAGACCAGAAGGATTTTTTTGGCCGCATTTGAGAAACCAACCCTCATGACAGTTCTACGGTAGGAATTCTAAGCAACGATATGATTTTCTTCAATTATATGAACTTCTCGCGATCCTACTATATATAATTCGCTAAGTATGTCTGTGCGTGTGTATGTGTGTGTACGTCTGTTTGTCACGAAATTCATAGCTCGAGTCACAGTAACGATAGCGCAGTGGTTCTTACATATGTTATGTTATATTGGATGGGGAACTGATAACGACTGATAATAGCTGATAAGAGGGGCTAGAAAGCGAGCATCGCCAATTTCGTTTTGTCGTTCATATTGGTACTAGAGCGTCTATACTTACAAGTGTTATGTGGGGTGGTCCCGGGACATTGGTGGTACATGATTGAAAGCGATAGCAACTGATAAGGGCTGATAAGATGCGTCAGAACGCAAAAGTCGTCGATTCCGTTACCTGGCTCGCGTTGACACCAGAGCAACCATACTTACAAGTGTTATGTGGGGTGGGACGGGGACATTGTTGGTGGGTGATAGAAAGTGGTTACAACTGATAAGGGCTGATAAGGCGCGTCAGAACGCAAAAGTCGTCGATTCCGTTAGCTTGCGTTGACACTAGAGCGTCCCTACTTACAAATTCTATTTGTAGTGGTACGTGCACATTGTATCGATATGACCAGCTTACTTAATAGCAGTCGATTGCATAAACTCAATCAAGTCTTCAGCAAATGATAACTTTCATTTCTAATGCAATATCAAGAAGCCAAAACTCCGCTAATCCTTTCGGGGTTCTAAATAATGGTGAATGTAAATAAATGATAAGCCTTAGCTCCTCACTTATGCTGATATTCCATGTGTCCTCCAGTTTTGCTAAAGCTTGCCGTGTGATGTGCGCGATAGCGGGCGGAGCAAAACTGGTTTAAAATGAAAGCCTTTTGTTAACTACGTTTTCACCGTAGAAGATAGATCTTGAGTCATCGACTCATAGGGAGAGTCAAGCGGTTTTCGAACACGATTCCTTTGAACTCAATTAACTGCTCACTCTTTCGTTGCATAAATCTCCTCCGTAACCACTAGGACATACGCATTTCGAGCAGTTTCGGGGATGAGGAAATCCGCCATTCTCGCACCTGGCCGATGTTTGTGAATTGCACCGTTCTGCAATATACAGTTAAAAGTCGGTTTGGAAGTGTGTGGTGCGAAATATATCGTAGGCTTTTATAAATCATCGTGGGATAAAAACGACTCGTGCTCGCACTGTCAAGGTACATCCGCAATGTACGAACTAGCACAGAAAGCGTCCCAAATTACATGCGAACGAGTGAGTGTATGTGATCGCAATGTGCAGGTTTCTGATTGGCAAAGGAAAAGTACGACAACAGAATCCAAATGATTGTGAGAAAAGGAAAACGAGCGGAATCATCTGACTGTAGGTTGGCAGTTTTTGGAATGCTTCTCACTAGAGTAGTACGACAAACCATTGCAACCGTAGAGAATGTTCATCTGGTAGTAGTCGTTGAACGAAATGAACGGGGATCCCATAGTCATTATATAATAATAGTCATGCGGCACCAGTACCGGCGATCCATCGGTCGAATAACTATAAGATGTAAGATATAATTAAAAGCTCCTAAGTTGTCATTCCTATTGCTAAAGATAATACTCATCCGACACCATATTTCGGCAGTAACCTTTTCCTGTTGGATCAGATAAGTTCAGATATTAATATGTTCTGAAGGCAGACCTAGTTCACTAAGCCAGCCCATTTGCGTTTAATGGGAAGTTCAAGGAATTAAAGTAATTTCGCTGTAAATATTCCGCAGTTCATCACATTTCAGTTAACGTAAATTCTGAAGTGCCTTAGCTGGAATGATTTATTTCTTCTTCGTGTCCTGATTTGCCTTACAATTTCTCAATACGGATACTAATCGCCTTGTATGAAGGATGCTTGATATTTGTCAGGCCTTTCTTTCTGCTACTCGCTTTTCGCTATTCGTTACTTAGTTTAGTTATACATAGTGACTGCTACGAACCCTACGCTCCAGCTAATTGATAGAGTAAGCAGTTGTAGAGCATTGGATTATATCAGATCTCCTTCGCAGTTTTTTTGTTTCCTCACCCTACATTTTTCAGTGTCTCACACTTCATGCTCACTGCTGCCTGGGTTTCCATGTATCATACTGATTTTGGCGCACCCAGACTACTACCCTGAGGGTAAGTTTGAAGAAAAAATCAACTAAAACCTTCACACAGTGTGACCAGTAAAGATCAATTGGTTGATCAGGTCATCGCAATACAGTATATGTTGTTGCACTCGCAGGGAATCAACACTTGCCGTTTCCTAGAAATGAGTGAATGCGTAACCTCAGGTTGAGGTTACGCATTCACTCGTCTTTAGGAAACTACCACGAAAACTTCGTTGGCGAAATGTCGTCGAAACCTAGCCTATATTTCTCTACTATACCAAGGAAAAACAAAACACTCATAACCTTGAATGAAAATTTGCTCAACAAAGCCCCGCCTTGGCTCAGTCTTTAGTTGGATTTCTCTTCTCTGGTTTCAGTCAGAACGCCTAACGAGCATGGCAGCACGCTTCGCAGGACCCTACGCTAGTTGTCCATATCAATGATTTTGCTAGGTGGTTTCGGTTTTATCCGCTTCTGTCGTAGAGCTGACACAGGCTGAGCGTGCATGGTGATTTTGTTCGATGTAGTCTTCGAGGTTATGCGCCAATCCTTTTGGAAAGGTTCTGTTGTTTATCCTGGTGCTCTCTTATTTCTATTCGTAGTGAGAGTTTGGAGTACCAAGCTACGGTTTTCCTTGAACTTCCAAAATGGCTTCGATGGTCGTGGTAGAGCCATCAGGCGCGTGTAAAAGCAACGTCTGGCTTTCACTCGCGGAGGAGAGGAGAGCAACTCAAACCGTAACTCTAGTAGAGTTGCCATACACCAGATAAGTGCTACTATCGTTGCTGGTTGGATAAAAAAATCCAACAGTAAGGAGAATTCTGAGGGGTGTCCTATGATTTTGCAACGGCTCCAAAATCAAAAAAAAATTGTCTAAAAATACGGAAAACTAATCGGATAACCTGGTAACTTGTGGGTATAGGTTTTTCATAAAGGCGGTTCTGATTTTACAGGTTGCTATGAATGACGATTTCCGGAAACCGAGATATTCATATTTTTTGAGGGGGGGGATGTCCTATGATTTTGCATCGCAATGTATAAGGAATTGCGAGCAGTTTTCAAATTTTGGGAACTATCTGTCCATGACTGCCTGTGGCGTGTGCAGCGCAACAAGGCGTAGGTAAGTTGCCTTTCATTAGACATCAAATAATTAACCCATCTTCAAACTCTTGAGATGTAACGAACAGATTAGCCATTATTCTATTATGTCTCTTATTTGGTTCGGTCATTTTTGGCACTGAAATTCAAATACACGTATCTCGGCTCATACTCAATATTTTAAATTGGAATGAAATTATGGGTCTACTCATCTCTTACAATAAAAAGTGTTTTTTGTGTTGTTCTAAGTACTGGAGTTCTGGATGTGATGATTTAAACGAAATTCGTTCAGCTTCACCACAGCTTTTGAAATATAATATTTCTCTTTACTTAAACTATCCTGATGTTCGAAAAAGTGGTAGCCAATAGCTAAAATGTCTATCAAATGAGGTGGCATTCCGAGATCTGCCACTGTCTCCAAAAACTTCCATCAGTGCAGTTTCAGCATTGCGAACTTTGAAAGGCTCGACCTTGGTGGGTAAATTTAGAGCAAAGTTCCGAAAGCTGTAGCGAAGAATCCGCTCTACATCCCATCTATCACAGCCCATTAAAGGAACGAGTCTTTTTCACTGCACAAAAAAAGCCATAAAACAGGTAACGATGAAGAAATTGGAAATGGCAAAAAAGTTGCGGCCAAAAAGGCATTTGGTCGAATACTTTTTAGCGCTTTTGCCAAAGCTCTAAACTCGATTCGTACGAATATTATACAAGAAAGCTTACTCCGCTGCGGCGTAGTGCATGATGGATCCGTAGTCGTACGCCAGTCCAAAGTTATCGTTCTGCTCCTGTGTATATTTCATGAAATCTCCGCTCTGACCTGCCTGAAAATCCCTTTTGAAAGCATTGTCATCTTCATATTTTTTTCATAGTATTAGATAGTTGGTCACTATTTCATAGTGTAATGCCTGTGTTTCTTTTCATAATGATGAGCAGTGCTACCTACACGTAAGCCTCTCCGCCCGGATTTCAGCCTACATCTTGCTGACTCGTGCGATGCCTTAAAAGTGCATGTGTATCCCGCATCTAGATTTCGTGTGTGAAAAATTAGCCATTGTCAGTGCCACCGACGAAGCGTGGTCGGAGTTTCCTTGGGCTCTTACTCATCTCAAGGGCAATAACAGTATCTAATGAACCTGTAGATGCGATGCAAAGTAGACATTGGCTTAAATTTAAGATTTAGTAGCGATCTCTGTACAACAATATTACCCATTATCAATATGCTATTGCTTGCTAAACATATCTATGATGCAGTCTGTGTTTCAACAAGAGCTGATGCCCGCTACTCCATTCTTACGCACCCCGCTCGCCAATCGCGAACCATTCCTCGAATATAATGTATGCCTTTCATAAGTTCCCACAAACTGTAAAGTTTGCCCTAGTAACAGCTGCTGCTCGAATAATTTTTCAAAAATGAAAACACGTCATTCACGCTTCTTCCAGCTGCATTCCATCAAAAATATTACAGCATGGGGCTTACCTTACTCGCCATACTGTTGCCCGCTCTCGTCAATGGTGTGACTTCTTCCGGGCTTTCCGTTATTGAAGTCAATGAAAAAAATAATGTCCATCATCTACTACACCAAAGGCGACATTGTGTTATCCCGGTACGTGAGAAATTCAGAATTCAAGTTGTTGTTTTCCCTAATCCCATAATTTAAGTGAGCATGCAGAACAGGTGGCCAGCGGCACAAAAGATGCAGGCGGCAATAACGAACACCGCCTGAAACGTCAGGCCATGAATTGGAAGGCTTGGCCACAAATGCTCTGGATAGAGGGGCTAAACTACGTCTTTGACGATTCCATCTGTAAGCATTGTTACCGTGGTAATACCTGAAACTCCAGTAGAAGTACGCTATGCAGATTATTTTAGCTGATCAAACTAAGAATGCGTTCAGAGACGCAGCGAAACAATGGGAAAGTCAAACCTGTATCAATTTCACAGAAAATCCTTCGGGTAAGATTTACATGAATGTTTACCTAACAGGATTACCATATCCGGCGTTGAAAAAAATGATCAATATAATCGATTGAACGCTGCTTAGCAATGGAGCAGGATGTGTGAAAAAGATGAACACATTTATTCACAACCAACTATACCTGTGACATCGTAGACATCGAAATGTCAAATCTTGAATAGATATGGAAAATTTCACTAATTGCCGTAATTTAGCAGTACTTAACATTTGGAGTCGTTAACAAAAGCCTTATTTCAGCTAAAGACCGAGTGAAAGTCACTGAGTCATCAGGATGTTGGTCGTCTGTGGGCAAAATAGGCGGCGAACAGGAGTTATCGTTGGGAAACGGATGCCCTCTGGGATTTATTGCTGCGCACGAAATTGGTCATAGTCTTGGATTTATACACACCCACTCGCGCGTCGATCGTGACAACTTTGTCAAAGTTAACTATGACAATATGCAGGTAAAAATTAGACAACCTTTATTAAGTCTGCTTACATTTGAAGAAGGTACTCATGATTATTTCCGCTTTCAGACTGAAATTTGCAATAATGCGATATAACAATATCTTTCTCCTCTTCTTCAGAATTACCTCTTTGCTCGATAGTTGTAGAACGCATGAAAGAAATCCCCTCTGCGCTCTAGATAGGTCATCAGACCGTTACCGCGGTATAAAACTGGAAGCTCTTGTGTCGTACGGCATCTGCCAGTAAGTCCACTAGAGCCTTACGCCATGTCGATGACATTGGCAGTATCCGTCATAATTATCCTCATGCGTTCGAGACTGCATTCTGGTCATAGTTCACAGCTTAGTCAAAAGTGATTTAGTACAGAACTTTACAAAAATGATTCTCTTTCATCGTCTCGGTGGTTTCCTGTTTGGCTTTCATTGCTTGAGCCTTGTAGAGTTCTGCAATATCACTCACTCAAGGAAAGTCGTGATCGTCGGAGCAGACTAATGCTACTGTTCGCAAGGTTACCTCTACAGTACTTATCATGACTAGAGGTGCACCCTCGAAATTGCTGTAATCGAACTTTTTAAAATTTTATATCGAAAATGCATGCTGGCTTCAGAATTTGCATGCGGAAGAACCTTTCCCGGTCTGCTTTCATATTCATCGGAGAAAGAAATACTGCTGATAAGCGCTTATGTAATCTCGAAAGCACTTCTGAGATTCTTTCACATTCGCGCCCGCAGTGGTCCAAGGAAGAGGTGACGAACTAGAGATTTGAACATCTTTGTCAAAGTCGGGAGTAGCTCTTGTATTGAGCAGGAGCAATAAATTAGATAGAAGGCGGGCAGTATGTTTGGTATGAGGACCCCCGCAGTCCTTATAAAAAATACACCTCAAACTGTCGTTCACGTATTGTCGTATCCTTTGTTTTATAAGGCCCAGAAAAATGCTAATTCGCTGATACTAGAAAGATTTTGAAGAGTACCTCCCCCACCTCTCCCCTATTCCCTCCTCACCATAGCTCTATTTTCAGGTATTCCCAGTTATGATTTGACTGACCTTATATAAAGCAGAAAAGGGTGAGATCACGTTCTCGTCTTCAAATAATTGGTCAGAGACCATTTGTGATTACGGTGGAATCTCAATAAGGCAATAGTCGCTAGGGTTTCTAAGCAAAAACTTACATTTTTTTCCGATCACAAAGGGACACTTGTGTTTTCTGGGTCATGGGGTTCGTATTGAAGAAATGTGGTCTGGGAGTGACACTACGTGTAGGTA
>MU896030.1:0-14892 GCA_036418205.1 Ostertagia ostertagi
CGTGCATGGGACCGGCTTCCTCCTGTTTCACCAAAATTAGGCACCCTATGCCCTCATGGCCGAATGAAGATAAAGAGAAGAACGAAGCATATGCGTTGATTCCGACAATGAATCCGAAAAGTAGGTAGACTACAAGCAATTCAAATCCCCCCCCCCCCCAAGACTCACAAATTTTGGCAGTGGAGTACGTTACCATGCGCGAAAGTGTGTTGAAGCGCAAACCTGAGCGTCATTCCTGACCTTTCTAAAAACTCGCACGTGGCCGTACCTACCACTCGCTTCGTTCCATGAGTCTTTAGGCTTTGGCTCCACCCTTCATACCAGCAGCTGTCCAGAAGATGAGCTTCTCCAAGAGCGTTTAGCAAAACTCATCTAGTAACGTTTCTTTTCGGCGTTTCGCTTCTTTTTGCTCGGAACTCTGCGCATAGTCGTCTATGTATGATCACATACAAGACTTAGCTATAACCCCTTGAACTTGAAATAAGGAACAGATTTTAGCGAACAACCACCTTTAAAACTGACGTGAACACTCTTCAAGTAACTTAGACGGCAAAGTCAATGAAAATGGTGCCCCTAGTGGTTCCGTATTTTCAGGAAGGAAATCCTCTGATGGTGAATAGAGGAAAGAGTAAAGAAATCGATTCACGGTTTATCGCCGAAGATTCCGAAGATGGTCGTCAGCATTCACTTACCATAATCTCAGTTGTACCGGCCGATGCCGGTGAATACGGGGTCGTCATCGACGGTGTCTACACCGTTGTCACTAGAATAGTAGTCACTGGTGAGTCTTAGGTTTTCTTCGTGGTGACCGCAGATTGTACAACAGATTCCTCAAGACACAGGTTGTTCAGAATCCGAAGTCTTCACACAATCAATTTTCGAAGAGCCAGAAATCGACGTTTCATTACAAATGAACTCTGTCAAAGATGATGCCTGCGTTGGTGTAGCAGAACAAGTGAAAACATCGCTTGAAAAAGATGTACAGGAAACGGAAGGAAAACCGACGATAGCATATGAAGGTGGGTTTCCATCGGTAAAATTCCAGCTACATCAATTTATCCACCCAATCCTCCTTTTTCTCAAGCGGGACTGCTTCTGAGCAAGGGATTCGTGGTAATGAACAGGTAGGGAATATGAAGTGGAGTCAAAGAGAACAACAGGTTGATTGTTGTTATTCACCAGCACTACTATACAAACTTTTGAACGCGCCGCCGGCGGCCCTCAGCCTGAGAACCGTTCACCAGATATATCCGCGCCCGTCGCGTCGCACATCCGGGTACCCGACAGGAGGCCCGTCGCGCGGCAAGAAGGCAGAGTCAGCGGACGAGTCGCGCGCGTACTGTAGTGATTTCGCGTCAAGTTAAATAGAATGTCCCATTGCACGTCCTACATCGCACATCACGCGCTGCGACTCGTCCGCTGACTCTGCCTTCTTGCCGCGCGACGGGCCTCCTGTCGGGTACCCGCCACGCGCGGCCCCTTACGCGACGTCGCACGCGGCAACTCCTCGGAGGACGTGGTGTTTTCTGAAGTTAACGATAGGGGCGGTGAACTTCTTGCAATCCACACTGGTACTTCATTCTGAAAGCAATTCTTGTAGAAGCCACAACACATAATTTCTATCCCGCCTGGAAACAGAGGTTCATTTCTGCAAAATTTGGTAACGAGGAAAGGAAGGAGTCCGAGGTCACTGGAACTATCCGTCGGCTGATTGTTGAATGTTGAAGGGGCTAACCGCCTTATTCTCTCTTTGGGGTTGTGCGTCATATGGCGCGATCCCATTGGCATTGGAGCGCACAGGCCGTAATTACCACACCTTGACCGGACAACTCGTCCGCGCAACACATTCTGTTCCGTTCCTCTTGCCTTGGCATCAGGCCAACGAAGCTATCCACTCTTTTCAGGATCTTTGAGACTCAGCGAGATTTTGAGACCCAAATTATCAGGTCGATCAATTGCTGAAGTCTAGTAGTTGAGTGATACGGACGAGTTGTCCGGTACAGCAGGATGGGCAATTACGGCCTGTGCGCTCTAATGCCAATGTGATCGCGCCAAATGACCCCATTCGAACTTCGGGTGTATGTCAACAGAATCGTCTGGATCGCTACTGGTCGTGGATACGACGTCGCAACCGAAGTGGACGAGTTTCTGTGAGCGTCATTTGAATTTGAATGTTACAGAGACGCCAAGCAGGCCCCCTTCTATTCAACTTCAATCAACTGCTCCATTTGTCAAATTCGAAGATTCCGCGCTCCGCAAAATTGCCGCGTCGCGACAACCGCGACCGAGCGATCCTGTTGACATCCCCCTGTTCGAGTGACTCACACAGATTTTGTCCGCTGCCGTTGCGATGTTGGACCCACGTCCAACTATGCGGCAATATGGATGATTCTATTGACACACAAGCATTCGAATGCAATTCTTGTGCGCTGTCGAGCGTGGATGGGTTCATTTTAAACGCCTCGTGCAAAAAGATATTGAGATAGCAACTGTTGAAAGATAACTTCAAAGAAGCTGTGAAAGACAGAAGTCGGCTATGTCGAAGTCAGGTAAAGTTAGTGCTCCAGTAATAAATTTTGACAATGTGAATCTTCACCTATATCTAAAATAAATTCATTTGCAAAACTTCCTACTATCGAAGAAAATCTCAGAAAATATTATTTTGTTTTTCAGAAAACGGTTTTGAACTCGTTGATGCAGAAGATTTCGCCGACAAAGACGTGGTCCAACTGGTCAGCAAAGGTGCGCAAAAGGAGACAGTTGGCATGTTCCCCGAGAAGGAATTCGCCAAGCTGGAGAAAGAGATCCATGTAACAGAGAAGGAGGAAAGAATCTCAACGAAAGAAATGGAGCTCGACTATGAAAGATTCGACGAAGCAGCTCTGGAGGCTGCTGCCGCTGTTGCGATGGAAATGACCGAGAGACTGCTCGAGGATGCTTTCAACGAGGTTGATCAGATAGAAAGGGAAGAGCGCAGTGATTCCTCCAAGTGGTGCTACCACACCAACATCCGACACTTTCGAGAAAGTGCCCGAAATTTGCATTGAGCCGACAACTGATGAGGAAATATCGACACCGGACGAACTACCAGAGGACGAAACTACTCTGGCAGGATTTGAAGGCCGGAAGCTTCGAATTTGTCCGTAGGCTGGTAGAGGAATCCATTCAGAAAGCAATGGCTGAGGTATGTTCGATGGAAACGCAAGCACTCACGGTTAAAAAAGACGAAAAAACTGATGAAATTGGAGAAGTCCCTGCAAAAGCAGAGGAAGAAAAGGCCATTCAAATTGAAGAACCATCTCCCGTGACGGACGATCAAAGGGAAGAGGAGAAGCTCCCTGAAAAGTTACACGACGAGGATGAGCTGAAGCAAGTGCCTGCCAAAGGTGAAGAAGCACCGGATCGAAGAGAGCCTGAGAAAGTTCAAAGAAAACCGGAAGAGGAGGAAATTTCCAGTGAAAGGCTGCTTGACACCGGAAGCTGATGCAACGCTGTCGGTTGGGCCCACCGACACGCGAACTCTGAAAACGATAGAAGTCGATCTTGAGAAGGCAGTGGAGCCTGCTCGTGCTCCGGAACTCATTACAGCTCAGGCTGAAGATGTCGCCGTTTTGCCTGGCAGGTCTTCGATCGGAGAAGATACCCGCTCCGCAGTGGAACATTCCCTAGCACGTGCAAGAAAATGCAAGCTGACAGTTTTCCTGACGTTCGATCAGGAGGCCGATCTTGTTCCCACTCAGGAAGTGCACCTGCATGTGGAATACAGTCATGCATCGCAGACGGAATCTTCAGGAAGTCATCCTTTCTCCAGATCATGTACGAGGATGACGGTGAGTATATTTTCCATGATAAATGCTTCTTAATTATTTGGCTTTTTTCACAATGGTATGTGCAGTGCTACAGTGCTTCAAAACTCGTGGGAGATGCATTAAGGATGAAATGATGTAAAAAAAATCTCGAAACCAGTGCTGAATCGGCTCTAACCCTAGAGTTGACACTTTTTTCAGAAGTATTACGATTTCTCCTCCTTTCCAGGAACGCTTAGGAGAAGCTGTCCCCCATACTACCCCTAGTCACACTATCACTATCGCTGGTGTTTCTTAGTAGTTGATTCTAAGACATGATCCCCAGTCGACACTCTCGCATCTCTCCCACTTTTTCACTCTAAAACCCATAGAGCGAGGGATGGCAGCAACACGTTGAGGGATCCTCAAGCGATACACCCTTTTCCGACCTTAGCCAATCAGAAACCCCATTGGTACAAGTACCAACAGAGGGCGAACTCTGATCAGACTCTTGCCATATACTGCTTACGTGCTGATCTACTGGCCTACCTGGTAAGGCTGAGAGCCCAACCTCTTCTATTCGGAGAGTACGCGAAAAATACCGAATGAGCACTGCTCTGAACGCCCTCATATCGTGTTGCAGCGTCACCACTCCATGGTTTAGGGCTTCATATCTGGGATATCTGGGATACAGAACATTCAGAAGTAGTGACAAACTGCTGCTTCCGAGCCCTTCCTCACGCATTATGCATTGCTTCATGGTAGTCTAATCACTCATGCTTATTCGATACAGCGTAGTTTATTGTCGCCAGATTGTAACTTCAAGAAATACAGTTATAAGGCTATCCATCTGGTATTCCGAACACCCTTCAAGCCCTCCTACTCAGGGAATCCCAGCGCGGTCGTCTCCAGTACTCGGCAATGAGAGTGGAAAGAACCCCTTTATGTTTTTTTTGACGTTCTATAGTCCACCGGAGTTCGTATCATAACTGTCTCACTCACTCACCCAACTACTGTAACCAAGAGCAACAGCAGGGGCTTACCCATCAAGCACGACCACATAAGGACGGGGAGGAGGGAGCCATTTGATCAGTAACTAAACAGATCACTGTACCACTCGACTTTTACACACATTAACCTCCTTTACATTTTATGTTACGATCCACAATCTACATTTCAAACCTTAGATCATACGCTGAAATCACGCCATCCCAGCCAGGTGATGATCAGCTTGCGATGTATTTGAGCAGCGATTTTTTACATGAAGATCCACGTGATAATATCGCGTTAATTGGTAGCTGCCGCTCTATGTAAGAATTTTAGCAATTTTTTTCTGCGGTCATAGTGGAGAAGATGGAAGTGCGGTAGCTGACTCAGCAGGCTTGAACCTTAACGAAATCAAGGGCCCTAGCACTTTCACTTTCCCCACCTTCCTTGCTGATGCTTGCGGATTTTCGAATGCTACGACCTACACAGTATTGTGCACTGTAGCAGTTTTACAACGGTGGAGAAAGACTTCCTGAATTTAGGGTTCTGCGGCTCACTTCATGGTTCTCATTTCAGAAGCATCTACCATCGACGACACACTGACGTCGCTCTCGAGCAGTTGTCTCTATAGTCCACCGGAGTTCGTATCGCGCTTACAACCAACGTACGAAGTCAGGCAGAACACTCGAGTTCTCCTGAAGGTGGTGGTGACGGGTGTGCCGCTGCCGCAAGTCGTATGGTATCACAACGGCAACGTCCTCAACCCAATAAAGTAAGCCAATTTCTTGCGCTGGGCTTCCGAGAAAATTTTTGTAATTGGTCAGAGGTAGATCAGTGGTTACATGAATTCTTCTCGTATCAATCAAAGAAAATAGGTAGCTTCATAAAAAAAGAAAAGTCTGAGGCAGCGTTCATAGTTCGCGATCGTATATGCGATTGGGCGAATACGCGATTGAACGATTAGGTGAGGAAAAGTGTACGATTAGCGGTAGGCAGTAGCAGTGATCGCATGGTGGGCGGAGCAGCCATCGATATGCAGTGTTACTTGCCTAGTCGCCTTTTTCTTATGGACTAATCGCTCAATCGTCTAGTCGCATATACGATCGCGAACTATGAACGCTACCTCAGACTTTTTTCCTTTTTTGTGCTGTCACGCTGCGCAACCGCCCGCGTTTGTTCAGCTTTCATCACTTAACATGAACATTTTCATGAAGCATAGCAAAGCTTGTACATACTTGGCGTGGCTGCGACGCTATATGAACTCTATTTAATAATGAATTTATACGTCGCACCACGCCAAGTATGTACAAGCTTTGCTACGCTTGATGAAAATGTCCTGACTAGGTTGGTGAATGCTGAACAGACGCGGGCGGTTTGCGCAGCCGCCGTGATGCTAGTAGAAATGAGAAACATAAATTATTCCCATAGCTTATTAAGTTTCGTCGAGGAAAACTTCACTTACTATGTCAAAAAGTTATTTTTCCCGAGACGAAATATCTAACATACTTAAGAACACTCTCAACATGGTTTACGAAGACGGTGTGAGTTTCCTCGAGATCTGCAATTGTACCGAAAAATGGAGTGGCGTGTTCACATGCGAGGCGAAGAATTCAGCAGGAGGCAGTAAAATCGAATCAAACGTGGTTGTTTTACCTGAAGGTGAGGAGTTTACATGCCGAAATTTCGGAGTATAAAGTAAGACTTTCGGCCTCCTCAGAAGTTGAACAGAATTCAGCGTTCCATTCACTCACTGGATTTACTACGCCATTTCCAGAATTAGATGAAAATACTCGTACAACGGAGATTCATCTGACAAATATTCCATTCCAAGAGGACGTCGAGCTCGTCGTGAAGGATAGCACACATCGTGACTTCCAGGCCGTCACGTTCACTTCAGGGGTAAGTCTTGTGAAGCATGTGCTTTTTAAAAAGAGGTGAAGGACTTCAACGGGAGCAGGACTCTCCCGGATGCTTCTTTTTGTTTTTGAGTTCCGCAACATTTGATAAAATAAATTTCAAAGCGTGGGATACATGTTATACTTTTATCTTCAGGTGGATTCATCGGTTCCGGAACGCCTATCGCCTTCTCCCGATGAGTCGGACTACAGCAGCGCATCATCTGCTGCAGGACAGGCTCCTAGTTTCATAGTAACATGCCTCCTCAAGTTTATTCAAAGGTTCGTGGATCTTGTTTGAAGGCATGTCACAGGATCTAACTGGTGTGGATGCTGTCGACCAGTTAGATCCTGGAAGTATTGGTGTAAAGTTTGTGAGCAGTGTAGGAAAAATGAAAAGATTTGAAAACGCTTAAATTATGGGTTTGTTCACCTCCGTAGTGCGACTGTTTGAGGCAGCGAGAGGCTGAGGAGGAAAGGAGAACAGGAAACGAGAGAACGCAACAGATGCAAGAGAGCGCCAGACAGCAGCCTGCTACAGACGTATGGAACAATGCAAGCTGCTCAGCTGATATTTTGCAAGGGCTGGCGGCATGTGGGGTGATCCGTGCGAGAAGTCCACAGCTGGGAATGCTTCGAAGAAGATCTGTTACTGCAGATACGAAGGGAATCGTTCACACACCTCCTGCCTGGATTGTGCCTTTAACCTAGATCTTTTGGTACTAAATCTAAGCGCTTCGACTCCATGAGTGGACCACAGCCCGGCTTTGTTCCTTATTTCGTTCACTTGCTTCGGAATAATAAATAGATATGGATTAGGAACGCACTGTTGGATGGCCGATGGGAGGGATGACAAGTGTCAAGGAGCTCCACCGCGCGATAAACGCGGCATTGCATGCATCGCCGCGCCCTCGCCATTCGCTGTAGGAGGCCACCGTACCTTTACAACTCGCGTTCGCCCGAATTTGAGACGAGGGTAGAAATTCGATGGGTTGAAAGTCAATAACTCCCCTTTTTTGTCATGTTTTGTTTGCCACATAATGCATGTTAGCCTTATTTACTCGTGTACGCGATTTCTCAAAATCCGGAACAAAATAGCGAAAACAACTAGTGTCAGTGCAGATAGTTCACTGACCCAACCTACTACCTTTAGTAAACCAACCTAAGAGAATTCAGCATAATACCGCTGTAATCATTCAAGTAGACCATCCGAGGGATAGTGTGAGTTTAGGAGGGAGGGGTGAGGGGAGGGGAAGAAAACGAGATGAACACCTTCAACAATATGCCGTTTATTTAGGGGGAGCTTGTGGCCTGAATTTCTAATGCAAGTTCTGAGATCTTTTCAGGTCAACGAGAACATACAGTTGAAGTGCACATTCAGTGGACAACCGCTGCCAGCTGTTACATGGGAGAAAGATGGCAATCTTGTGGATATGAACAAGTACGGAAATTATTCTTCAGCTTTTAATGAAATGGGACAATGGGTTTCCCATTGGCCAGCAAGGCGCGGGCACGTGTGGTGCGACAGTGTGCCGTTACGTAATTCCAAAGTTCGCCAGGGGAGAATAAATAACTGCGCATGTTGTCTCACACCCATTGGCGAAGCTTTCTTTCCTCGCGAAAAATTGGATCAGTTTGGGCGATATGAATTTTCGCACAATTTTCGCCCCCCCTCCCACCCTACTGGATGAGACGCGGAGACTCTATTCCATTATTCCATTATGAGGAAATCATGCTGAGATTTGTTGCTTTACACTTACTTCAAGAACTCATTTGCACGAAAAACTTAGAAGCCATTGAATTGATTCCCTATTAATTATCTATATATTTCATCAGGAATTATAACATCATTACTGAAGACGGGGTCACAATTCTCCGATTGGAATGCACAACACTTGAAGATAACGCCATATTTTCGTGTACTGTTGCGAACAGCTTCGGAATGCAGACAGCCACTTGCAAGGCGTCATCGTCGAAGGTTAGCAAAGGACTTTTATGTTCCGTTCTCACTGTGCTATAAACGAAGCAAAAAAGTTCCGCTGTAGCGGCTAGACTGGTTGAGCGAATGTATCTCCGCTGCGGTTGACCCCGCCAGCATGGCAAGTTCGGGGTCGACCACCCACCCCCCCCCCACCCCAACCCTGTCTCTTGCTCGGCGGTAAACTCCAGGCTGTTTAGTCAGTCCTACCGGAGCCCTTAATCCCATCACCAAGAATTTAGGTGGGCCATGTGGAGGGTTGGAGATGTTCCCCAAAGGATAATGTCACAGCAGATATCAGAAAAGGTCGGAATGAGGGTGAAATGGTTGTCTTCTTTCAAACCCTGCTGGGGTGGGCGACGGGGGACCGGTTATCCTTCGAGGTTCAGAAAACCCTTTTGAGTGCCTATCTTCGACTTAGTGAAAAAAAAAAACATTCTGTCACGTGTCGTCGAATGGAGGCTTGCTTGTTTGTAACGGGATGCCGCACCCGAAGGCTACGAGTTTGGTCAAAAACTCAGAGGGACGAGTATCACGGTAGAATGATACGTCCACTAAGAGGTGGAGTTTTATGTTTGAAAAGCTTAGCCCATTAAAAATAACGTAAGGATAGAAGGTGTGTCACGGGCAGGCGTGAAGATTATGCTTAAGGATTTGCTCAACCGGCAATTCGAGGATTTCGCCTGATCCTTTACGTTCTCGCGCGCGGATATTACTCTCGCCACCCGCGAGCCGTCTGTGCTCTCCGCGCGTACATTCACTATCGGCTCTACTCCGCACAGCAGAGAACGATGGTCGAGGAATTTCTCGACCGTTATTCACCCTGGTCAAGTGGGTTCATGAGGAACCTGCTTCGGCATGAAAATGGAAACCCTCCTATGGCCCGTTTGATTTGCACATATGCAACCCTCATCGCTGCTGCCCTCTTCAACGCTAAATCTCTTTCTCTCTCTCTGCTAGAGTAGCTGGAGTCAGACGGCGAGGGTCAGTCAATCGGTGGGAGTGGAGTGGCGCGGGTTTGGTTTACACCCTTAGAAAGCCTTCCTACTAGGTAGATTTATCCTCTTCGACCACCAACTTTTGTGAAATCCTCCATTAAGTGCTCTAGTTTGGAAGAAAAGAGATCGAAAAGGGTTGCCGCAGCGACGGCGATTGGAGGTATTGAGGTGGTAAAGTTCGGTGCGCTGACCTGATGAACTCCCATGAGCGATTGTATTCAGATGATGTAGCTGCGAGCATAAAGCGCGATCTGGCACGAAGTTATCTACGCGACCGCGAAGACGCCAGTGGAGAAGTGGACGCGGTTGTGCTGAGCCCACACAAATCCGCGACGACATTCACATTCGCTTCTTCTGAAGTAGCTGATAAAACTGAAGAACCCCAAGAGGCCACGGAGCGATCTTCTATGAAGGCCATCGATGGACAACAACCGTTCTTCCTTCTTCCAGTGGAGGATGGTGATTTCAAAGGAAACACTTGCACCTGAGTGCTCTTAGGCATGGCCAAACACTCACCGCAGCTTGGTGGAGGCGTTTAAGGCGAAGGCAATTGTTACCGAAGACGAGTAAGTTCAGAAAGAGTCATTTTTCGGGTGTCCAACATGGGGCCAGTCGCCCGGCGAGAGGCAGAGACGCAGACTGGTCGGTGGACGAGTTGTTTCGCGTACTGTAGCGAATTGTTAGTTTGAATAAAATGTACGTCTCACAACATACCGTACACACTGCGACTCGTCCGCTCACAAGTTTCCGTCTCTGCCTTCACGCCGCGCGACGGGTTTTCTACGGGTACCGTCATTTTATCTCCCACCTATGACCAAACTGAAAAAGTAATTTCAGGAATCACAGCATTATCTACGAGGACGGGATAGCCATCCTGAAAATTCGCAACATTCAACGAGATGAACTTCGTGTGTCGTGTATCGCCACAAACTGCCATGGCCGAGCAGAAACGCACTGTTGTCTGACAAGAGACCGCTCCGAGTCCTCATTGCACGATCTCGGCCAGAGTCCGCGTTTCATTATTCCACTGAAGAAATATATGTACGTGTGCTGAAGAAGTGAACTTTGAAGTGTATTGTTGAAGGCGAGCCGGTGCCAGAAGTGACGTGGTTCGTCGACGGAGAACTGCAAACGGAAAGGCGAGTGCTTTGATCTTTCTTCTTCATTTTGAGCACAACCCACCGTATTTGGGTCAGAGGGAAAATGCAAGAGAACTTTCGATGCAAAATTTCTACAAAATTTCACGTAGACACTTCTCCGTCTATTTGACGTCCTGGCGGTTCCTTTTTCATGACTCTTCTTTTCCTCCAATCTCCTTCACTCCCCCCTCTTCCTCGATCAATCACGTCATGTCTCTCCATCCTTCCCTGATTGACCGCTTGTTTGGAACGCTTTGAAATAAAAACTTCACTGTTTTCAGAACAACATTTGACAATGGAGTGGCTCAAACGCAAATTCTTGTTACGAGCTCTTCCCATGACATCCAATGCATTGCAACAAACTCAAAAGGAAAGGCAGAATGTCGCTGTGTCGTGTCGAAGATTCCTGTCGAAGGGATGACATCAACGTTCCTAGGGCAAAAACCATATTTTATTCATCCACTGTATGATCAGATGACGGAAAAGAACTCGTTAACGTTACGAGTTGTGGTAGTATCATCACCAGCAGCGACGTTACAATGGAGCATTGACGGTGAAAATGTAACTGGAAACGGGTAAGTTTTACTTTTATCATGGGAACGTTATGGCCGATGTTAGACTTTGCGAATCGCGCGATTCGCTAGCGTCCGCGGTCGCGTTGCGGTACCAGCCAATTGAGTGATTCACTGGCCGCAACGCGACCGCAGACGCTAGCGAATCGCGCGATTCGCAAAGTCTGACATCGGCCTATATCAGCCATAGTGAGTAGTTGGTAAAATATATGAGAACATCTATTTAAGCGACAAAAGCGTCATCTATGAGGACGGTATCGGCATTCTCACTGTACACAATCTGAAGACAGGAGCAACGAATATATTGTGCGTTGCAAAAAACGATTATGGCACCTGTACAACCCAGGCTACCGTGACCCGAGTTCTAGGAAGCGATTCTATGGAAATTACCAAAAAGCAGGTAAGATTTAGCATGGTAAATTCTTGCGAAACTTACTTGCCTTTTTTATTAATTGGAGATCAGAATGGGCAGAAAAATGAATGAACAAGTGAATACAACAAATAATTAGATGAAAAGGAGCAGTTTCTCAAAGAAATTCCGTGCAGCTCCAAAAATGTTCGGTGAAAAAATCGGTACCATTCCATTATTGCTTCCCACGAACCTTAGAAATTTTAGCTTCCGTCAGAACTTGGCTCATTGAGGTAATTCGATGCCCTGATCAAACGATAAGGATTGATAAACTCGTAGCATTCGGCGTTGATCAATCCCTTTTTGGGATGCGGCACGCATTCTACTTCCATTTGTAATGTTCGTAGTGGCGTTTGAATGCGATGTGGCCTATACAATGACTTGCGGGGGCCAGCCGATGTACAAGTCAGTGTTTTTTATCCTCCCAGACAAGTCTGGTACCAATTAACCGACCCCGGAGGGATGGAAGTCTTCCGGCCTAAACGCACCGGCATACTGCGCGCGTAGTAGATAGCCCTGCTTAGCACTACACCACTTCTGCCCTGAGCCTTGATTACAGATATGATATTCATTTCTTGACAATAGCGCTATGGCGCCAGTTGGTGCCACTTTGTCACGACGGCGGTTTTCACCACTTTCGATCTAAACTTGCATAAAGGGGTTATTTATTGTTCCTGTTTACGAATATGACAGTCGTTTCTGAATCTGGCGCCATTTGGCCGCCTATTGTCTGAGGAGACTCGGAGGTGACTGACGGGCTCACCTTGTGATCTTACAGACCTCAAATTTTGCCACACGACGCGTAATTTACCCACCCAGAGTTCCCATCGCCGATAACTTTAACCACGGTTATATAGGAAAGCTAGGAGGCGTCAGAAATACTTGGCAAATTAATGGGCTAAGGTAAAATATTAGGCGCTAGGGTCAAAAACGAATGTTATATTTGTAACCAGGTATTAAGTAATCTCTATGCACCAGGTCACACCAGGTTTGATGAAAACTTCAGGGAAAGTCCGCTTTCTGTGCCAAATGGCGCCAGAGCCAAGAATGAGTCTCATATTCGTAATCAGGCGCGCTATTACACTCATTCAGGAGAAGTGGGGCTGGTTAGACATGAAGATTGTCAAAACGGATAAAATGAAAAATAGTTTTGTCAGCTTAAATAAAAGCAACAGCCTCAACAGGAATTTTACCTTCGACGGTAATGGTGTGGAACGTAGTCGCTTTGAACAATTTTTGAGAAACAACACAATATTTCAAACAAAAAACAGAAAAGAAACACGACAGCAGAAAAAAGAATATTAAGGTTAGAACTTTTGGTAATGTCAGAAGCTTTATTACTCAGTAAAACATTTAATCGAGCGGATAAAAGTAAAGAGAAGGACAGCTAAACATTTGTAGGAATTACCGCGAGAGGAAATATTGAGAAGAAGAAGATGCAACAACAGAGGCTGTGCTCACAAAGATGGAAGAAAGAGCTTGCTTGGAAATTGATGTTATCGGCACCTTCTTCGAAGTATTCATGCAAGCTGTAGCAGCTCATGCTTGCAAAGAAAGATACGAACTCCAGCAGACAGGAGATGTTCAGTATCAAGAAACCATAAGAACTATGGAACTCGCAGAGCCTAAGAAAGAAACGAAAGGTGAAGAGAAGTTCACTGAAAAAATTAAATTTTTAAAAGGAGAAGAGTCATGGAAGGCAGAACACCTGGAAGCCGCCGAATATCCGAAAGCATGGGATGAGCAAGAAATTCGAGAAGTTACAGAAAAGAAATACATGGCAGAAGTGCTAACTAAGGAGGAAGTTACGATTGAAAAGAAGCCAACAGAGCAAGTGAAGCCACTGGTAGAGGAGAAACTGGTGGAGGTCACCGAAAAGCGTGAAGTTACGATTGAAGAAATCGCAGAAGCCAGTGCCACCATCGAAGCTATCTTCACAAAGACTGAAGAAATATCAGGTCTTGAAATCGACCTCATCACCAGCCCATACGATTCTGTTTTCGGTGACCTCCACCAGTTTCTCCTCTACCAGTGGCTTCACTTCCTCTGCAGGTTTCATTTCCTCAGCAGGCTTCTGTTCCTCAGCAGGCTTCTGTTCTTCTGCTGGTTTCTCCTCAGCAGGCTTCTGTTCTTCGGGGACCTTCTTCTTGATTGGAGTTGGAGCAGTGTGAGAGGATGTGGGAAGCAACAGGGAATGGGTACGGGGGGGGGGGGGGAGAGTGGATGAGTGTGTGGATGAGGTACGGATTTCCTAAGACTGGGTAGTTCTTGCAGTCTTTGTGGAAGAGTAGGCTTGGGTGTGGGCCTGGCGTTCCAGGGGTGCCGAAGTGCTTTTCGAATAGTAACCTTGTCGTTGCGGGTGACGCTCGACAGTTGTGCGGTCTACCAGTGGCTTCACTTCCTCTGCAGGTTTCATTTCCTCAGCAGGCTTCTGTTCCTCAGCAGGCTTCTGTTCTTCTGCTGGTTTCTCCTCAGCAGGCTTCTCTTCTTCGGGGACCTTCTTCTTGATTGGAGTTGGAGCAGTGTGAGCAACAGAATCGTATGGGCTGGTGATGAGGTCGATTTCAAGACCTGATATTTCTTCAGTCTTTGTGAAGATAGCTTCGATGATGGCACTGGCTTCTGCGATTTCTTCAATCGTAACTTGCTTACGCTTTCTGGTGACCGGGTCCAACAGGTCATCCTCGTACCAGTGGCGTTGCAGTCTTCGCATCTGCAAGGTTGTTCAGTTTCCATGCGAGCAAGGCTTCTGTCGAAAGTCAGCGGCTTGTGTTCTCTGCTGGTGTATTCTCTCAGCAGGGGGGTGAGTCTCTTCTTCGGGGACCTTCTTCTTGATTGGAGTTGGAGCAGTGTGAGCAACAGAATCGTATGGGCTGGTGATGAGGTCGATTTCAAGACCTGATATTTCTTCAGTCTTTGTGAAGATAGCTTCGATGATGGCACTGGCTTCTGCGATTTCTTCAATCGTAACTTCACGCTTTTCGGTGACCTCCACCAGTTTCTCCTCTACCAGTGGCTTCACTTCCTCTGCAGGTTTCATTTCCTCAGCAGGCTTCTGTTCTTCTGCTGGTTTCTCCTCAGCAGGCTTCTCTTCTTCGGGGACCTTCTTCTTGATTGGAGTTGGAGCAG
>MU896031.1:0-13314 GCA_036418205.1 Ostertagia ostertagi
ACCCCAAGGTGCAAACCTTTGCTCATCAATACCCACGATATATTTGCCCAGAAAGGAAAGAAGAGAAGGCGAAACGATGAAACGAAATGGCGAAAGGAAGAAAGAAAGAGTGAAAATGAAGGAATCCTTGGCGAAAAGCCAGCAGTCAAAACCGGTAACTTTAAAGGGCGCTGATCTTAAATCAGAATACGAAGACAAACAAAATTTCAATTTCTAGACAGCGGCGATCCCATGGGTGACGGCCAAGAACAAAACAGTCACATGAAAGATCAAAATGATGATGAAATCATGGTCAAGTCAAATTTTAATCAACTAAAATGAATATTTCTTCAGTGCCAATTTGACTTCCTGCCCAAAAATAGATGACCAGGAAATTCGTCTCCAATCCTACGGAGCCAATGTTTTTCACGAGGGCACTGAGATTCAAGGGAATCGTACAAAGACCAGACAAATTGGCTACAATTGTCGAAATTCTGCAGGCATACGCACTTACGGCGTGGTTGTTATTCGCGTGCGCCATAGGAAGATGTACGGAATTTTTGGCGTTCTGCCAGTCTGCAAAAAGAGAGATGATGTGCTGCAAACTCGTCTCTCCTACGTCCGGAGATTGAATTTTGGGCGGAGAGGTACCCATTGTGGGGGAAAGGGGCAGGGACTCCTATGCCGATAACCTATGAGGTGAGAGTGAACTTCGGGAAATGAAAATTTGTCGCCTCAACAACTCCTCCCCCGTCCCCATTCAGGCATACTTGTAAGTCCTAGGTGGGCTAGGAGAGGGGTACGCTGGGCGTGTTGGGTTCCCCGAATTATGCCCTCCCCCTAGTACACCATCGCCGAATTTCGCTTTGCCGACTCACGGAGCTAGACATCTGAAACATTTATCATATCAAAGACATATAAAAGTATGTAAGTACCATTTTCTACCCCCTGAGGTAGATGAGGCATTCGGCCAAGAGAAATTAACTTGGATATGGATTTATGCACAGGAGACTTTGTATATGTAGAGCTAACATGCAATCAATTCTTTTCACTACTCTTGATGGAAGGATGCATGGCGCATACAAATAGAGCGTATAACAACAGCTGAGTTTGATCAAGCTTTCAATGAGTTATTTCACCATTTTCTAAAAGTTCGAAAACCGAAGGCACAAAGCAAATTTCCAGAATACGACACGTACGTAAATTTGACCGGAACTTGTGGAGCGCTTTGAAAGAGATATGACACGGAAAACGATCTACATGGATGACAAGCCTCGATCACATTCCGCAGAGCGCTCAGGTAAACGTTCGCTTCCAGGAAGAGAATGCTCTCGAACAAGCGCGAGGGAATTCCTGGGTTTCGTGACGCATTCATAAGTTGGAAAGAATTGCGAATGGCTGAAAAAAATGACCGACAATTGAGTCCAGGCAACCGAATTCTCAGGAATGCTTGGTAAACAACCATTTTCTTTATTTGTTCAGGAATGACTGCTAGTATATCACTTTGACTATTATATTTATTTCTGCCTTCAGATTTGCAGGAGCTATCAACATTTTGTTTCTTGATGCAGCGAGTCGCTGTGAGGAATATATGATCAACGAGGTCAGTTGGTCCGCCGTCAACCACCGGGACTTCTCCTACCTGCGACACGGCTTGACACGCTTAGACAAGACATGTGAACCCCAACCGCAACACTGTCTGTTGGATTGGTTTTCCGCCTCCCTCCCCAACACCCCCCCCCTCATCCCTCCACATTCCTCCAGCTCGGCAGCTTCCCCGACTTATAGAAATAGAAGATTTAATGACACGATTTAGGATCGGAGGAAATTTGTGACAAATGGCGCGGCACACATCGTTCACGGCTGATGATAAATCCTTATCAATACCTGTATGATATCAACGGGAATTAATCCTCTGATTCACCTCCTCGATTCAATCCTCTGGGGACAAAAAAGGGTTGCGTCATAGGACCTAGCATACCTCTGTGTTTCTACCTGCCAGACAGTTAGAGCAGCGCTACTACCCTCCACTGATGAAGCACTCTTTCCCCTGAGGGGTCGCGCTGCTCTAACTGTCTGGCAGGTAGAAACACAGAGGTATGCTAGGTCCTATGACGCAACCCTTTTTTGTCCCCCCAGAGGATTGAATCAGAGTAGGGGGATATATCCCCTGGGGAAGGATTGAATACCGCCCCAGGGTGGACGCCTGCCTAACCTATTGACAGAAAAAGCGCCCGTTTACCAATGTACATGGATGCCTTCCATAAACCTTCCGTTAGGGGAAGATATACCATTCAATCCTTCCGCGATTCCGAACGAATAGAATCGCTGACATAGCATAAAAGGAAGTGGCCTTAATGGCTGAATGTCTACACCCTCTTCACTGTAGCGCTATCCTCGTACGCAGGGTTCGTTGAGTAGCCATGGAATGGATTCGGTGAAGCTCAATAGAGAATTAAAGCGTCAGCATGATGAAGATTATAAGGCTCGTAAAATAATTCTTTCTAGCCCTCCGCCAGCCATCATAACCTCGTGATCAAATGCGTCGGCGTACCGGAAAAACGATCTCAGAGAGCGGCCATTCTCAAACATATGCTGGCCGGCGACGCTAAACGCGTGCACTTGTGAACGTTCCGTGCGCCCTGCTATTCATCCCATAAACGCCATACACAAGTTTCAGTAGCAACGGACGTATGTATGTAGCGCATCGATGCTATTCCTCTCAAAAAGCTAAACATTGCTATGTCACTTATTAAAACCCTCTTTTGACCATATATGGCCCACAACTTTTTTTTATCCAATCACAAATTCTTCTTGACCTCTTCCGGACTTTCCACTTACCGCTTGCATGGCTGAAGCAGCCACGAGGGCCGCTGGCGTGCACAAAAATTCAAATTTCCAAAAACAAAACAACTGATTTTTTATCTAATCCGCGTCTCACAGCCAACCCAAGCCAAACATCCCATGGTGGGTTCACTGCATGAAAGACTGTAATGAAAATATCTCTCTAATTCCACTTCCTAACTTGATAAATTAGGGTGAATTGGTAAATGGGGAAAGGGTAGAGCATTGAAACACCACCACCAATTTGAGTGGCAGACAAAGTCGTGGCGCAACCCCAAAAGTGCATTTACCCTGATCTATTCTTTATATCACATCAAAATTATGCCTCTAATTTTGTAAGGATTAAAGACTATACTAACTTTGGTCGATTCGCTTAAAAATGAAACAACTGCGATAGCCCTCTCACCAAGAAGTAAGGCAAATGGCCATAGAAAACGCCAAAGTCGAAGGCCTGCTTTCTTGTAAGAGCGACCTTCGTATGACAGACATACAGCGCCGTGAGAAGCGGAGAAATGCGACGCCACCTCTGCACGGAGGGTAACAGACACCGTAGTGCTACGGAAGACACGAATGGCAGGTGAGACGGCTGCAGCGTCGTAGAAGGGGTTGACCTTCCTGTCGCGCCCTCAGCACGAAACGGCCATAACCTGGTGTTAGGCCCTCAATTCACTTTCTAACATTCCTATCTAATAAAGCGCTGCGTCTGTCGTCTGTCGTCTGGTCGTCTATCCTACTCTAAAAGCGCTTCGTCTGCGCTTCTGTCTGTCTGTCTGTCTGTGTGTCTGTCACGAAATTCCCTAGCTCCTCGGGATCAGCCTGGAGGGACCGGGTCAAGTGTGGAATGGGTGGGCAAGGTCTCACGAAATACAAAACACACATCAGCTTAAGCGGAGCCCCGCCCACGGGGCGTGGCGTGCGTCGAAATGAATTGTACCGAAGACCAAGATTTCGATTTCAGTAACAAAACGGCCTCGAAACTGGGCCAAAAAGTGGGTAAAGGTGTGCATTGGTAAGTCACATCGAATTAGGGAGACCCACCCCCGGTGGGGGGCGTTCTCTAAAAAAGCAGTGCTTTATGAAAAATTTCATAACTCGGTTGGGAGAAAGCCTACAGAGCAGAAAACAATTTGGTGTAAGGGAGCAATGTCTAAGGTGTTTCCTGCATACATGACGTGGGCGGAGGCCCGCCCACAATGGGCGGGGCGCGCTCTGAAGTGTACAGCATTTTCTACAAGCCCTCATAATTCGGGCGGGGAAGTCTTAAAGAGCAGGAAAAAGGTGGATGGAGGTGTTTGGAGTGGAGGCCAGCTGTCATCGGTGGGCGGGGCTTGACCAAAGTGGGCGGAGTTTGCGACGAAAATTCATAACTTGGCTCCAAGAAGTCCCGGAGGCCGGAAAAAAGGTGGGTGGAGGTGGGTGGAGGAGTGGAGGCCAGCCCTCAATGGTGGGCGGGGCTTGACCAAAGTGGGCGGAGTTTGCGACGAAAGTTCATAACTCGGCTCCAAGAAGTCCCGGAGGCCGGGAAAAAGGTGGGTGGAGATGGGTGGAGGAGTGGAGGCCAGCCCTCAATGGTGGGCGGGGCTTGACCAAAGTGGGCGGAGTCTTGCGACGAAAATTCATACTTTGCTCCACGAATCCGGAGCCGAAAAAAGGGTAAGAAATGGAGCCAGCTATTAATGGTGGGCGTGGCTTGACCAAAGTGGCGGAGTTTGCGACGAAAGTTCATAACTCGGTTCCAAGAAGTCCCGGAGGCAGGGAAAAGGGTGGATGGAGGTGTTTGGAGGAGTGAAGGCCAGCTGTCATTGGTGGGCTGGACATGTTCAAAGTGGGCGGAGTTATCAACGAAAATTCATAACTCGGTTCCAAGAGGTCCTGGAGACCGGGAAAAAGGTGAACTGAGTCCGTCAACGAAAGGGAGGTCAACTGCCATTGTTCGAGAATTTACGCCGCACCACCCCATATCGCTGCAAAACTGTGCTGTGCGCGCAACGCGTGCGGCGCCAACTGGTAAGGTATAATACCCTTGAATTGAACGTAGGAGAATAGCGAATAAGTCATTCAATCCGAATTGTTTTGAAGCGGTCTTGTTCCTGAGCTTAACAGATATAAACATGAACTCAAAGCAATCGCAAAATGTTAAATATGAACAGGATTGCAATAAAAGTATTGAAAAAGCACAAACTGCGAGGTACAGTAGGAAAAATACGAAATCATCCAGGATAGGAAACAAAAATTAGTTGTTTTTACGCCGTAATACTGATCCATTTTAACATAATACATACAATATAACAATCGAGCAAGGCCGGTTGAAGAGCCATTGCCTGCAAGTTTCGGCCCTTAAAGGAATCTTCCACGGACCATGGACCAGTGGGCGGGACCGGAAGTTTTTGTGACGAAATGCATGGTAGGTACGGATCCACGTGTCGAACGCACGAACGTGAACAGGATTCACTTCAAACCTTCCCATGAACGTGGATCCGTACCTACCATGCATCCGTCGCAAAACACTCCGGTCCCGCCCACTGTCCATGGTCCCGGAAGATCCTTTAAGGATACTTAATCTAAAACGCCGAAGAGGAGAGGCACCTACCCTAGTGGAGAGACACGAACTATCCAGACGCACGACGAAACACCGGAGACCGATTGTCAGTATACATCTGCAGCGATTATACATGTTTCAGCGACCGAGCAACCAGGTCGTCTCCGCGCCACTTCGACCCGGTAAACCCTCGACAGGCCTAACCATTGTCGGAGTTTGGGTCGAATTACCAGAGAGGAGAAGAGAGCATAAGAGTTGAAAGAGTGCAGCACATACGATAAAAGTCGACACAATGCCCGAAACTCAATCGGCAGAGAAAAGATCTCAATGTGGGTCGAGCATGTCTTCTTCTAGTTTTCCTGCATCTGGCACCCAGGGCGCTATCCTGGCACCGCTGACCACTTCTACATTAACTCTAATGGATTACCTTCGTTTAAAGGCATGCCCCAGGATCGCACTGGTGTGGCTCTTGCACACGAATGTGAATGTATTGGTGCCAAGTGGGCCGGCAGTGAAGAAAAAAGGAAAAGAATCCGTCGAAAACGCTCAGGTTGAGGGCTCACTCACCTTCCTAATCGGCTGTGCTAAGGAATGAGAGACTAAGCGCGGAGAGGAGAGTATGAGGCGAGAGCGCAACAGATGAGAGAGCGCCAGACAACAGCCTGATAAAAGAAAAAATTGCAGCTGCAGCAGCTTACTTTGCAAGGCCCTAGCGCTCTTGTCGGTTGATTTCCGTGCACGGAGCCACATCTGTGATTGTCCTCTAGGGTCTATCCTACAGACAGAAGAGAATCATTCACACGAATTCTGCCTGGGTTGTGCCTTTAAGGTCATTGGCTATACCATTGGAGAATGAGAATGTGAGAAAAATTCAAAATGCCTTTCCAGTAGTTCCTCTACCTTCCCATGCTCTCTTTGACGTTTACTTACCTTACTACCTTTTGAGGCAACGTCTTTACATTTCATTGGGATTCCGGCACTTGAAAAACAAACGAAAAAAATGGAAGACAAATCTAAAGAACACCCCGCTATGGCATTCGACGACTTCTGCTTTTGAGGGCAAAACCCAGTGAATCACCATCCATTTCACTATTACGTCTAGTCGGGTTATGGGTACAGCAAAGGGTCAAATGCTTATAAAGCAAAGAATCATCAGAAGCAGAGTAACTGACCTTCAGAGAAGAAATTATGGAGAGTATTTCTTAATGTCTTAGTGGCATCTCCAAAGACTTCTAAGAATTCCGTTCTACTCCAAAAATTTCCACGGCTATGAGGTATTTCGATAAGCTAGTGAAAAGACTTGAAGGTCGGTCAACATTTGCATGAGAAAAGGCTCTCTAAGGATGAAATATTGCACACTCCTAGAAAGGGGAAGTGCTTTTAAGGGAGTACAAAAAGGACAAGTATTCAACCCAACTTCAACATTCTCCCCTCAACTTGAATTTACTGAAATACGGAACGAAGTTTTTGTTTGAAAACTTAGCTTGGCCAAGTAAGGTGGAGAGCTTTCAGTGGGAAAACACTTACTGAAGTCCGAAAGACGTTTCACGTGCGCAGTGAGTGATGGTAAAGGAAGAAGGTGGTGTAGTGGTGAATGGCGCCACTTACCACCGCATAGAAAGAGTGTCGGACCTTAGATCGATTCCGCTCACACCAACCCAAATCTTTCATTATCGGGTCGGTCGTTTGATAAGACACCCATATGCGTGGGCAACAAACATTGAAGGGTAGCTGTTGGAAAATGCAAGTATTGTACAGATCATACCGCATACAAATTATACGACGATTCTGAGTAAGAGGGAAATGCGTGGCGCATCCAAGAAAGGTGTCGATAGAAAGTGGACTAGGACTATTCTTCCATGATCTTTTTTAAAGACATGAGAAGCTGGAGTTCAGGTAATAAGAGGACAAATGAGCGGCTGGGAGCCGAAGCTGAACATAACAGTGCCATTAAATAATAGAGATAAGCATTATTGGCTGCTAAGATCACCACTAAAATTCCACCGGGCACTGATCGAATGTAAACAATAAAGTAGGAATTTGAATCCATCTAGTACTCATTCGCCACTCCGAGGAAGCAAACAACTGACCCTTATGGCACATTGGTAGGATGGAAACCCCGTTTGCAGCAAAAGGCTCCCCGTGTCCAACATGTGTCAACCTGATTGGATTTGTAATAACAAATGATTCTTGCCATTATCAAACATGATTTGAAAATCAGTAGATTAGACTTTCAAGAAAAATTTATCAACAACCTTCACAGGAATGCTGACAATTCCTTGTACACGAGAACACGTCACATTCAAATTCACTATGATTCTGAATGACAGAAAAATACGTGGCGCATCCCAAAATGGGAGTGAGGTAAATTAACACTATACTTCTCGGTTTCCGAAATGATAAAAGAACACTGAAACCGCTCTTATGGCGAGTAAGCAAAAAACACCAAAGAAACAGGTCTGGAAATAACGCGCCTGACTATTTTACAAGGGCTTCATAAGGCTGGTGTCAGAGTCCGCGAGTCGCGCAACGGACGGCGTCATCCAAATGTCAATGCTCTTACGATTTCAGATGCGAGTGCAATGCGTGGCGCATTTCANAGTTNGANCATCGCCGAACCCTTTACTCTTTCATACATACTTTCAAGTAGATGCCAGTAAGCCCAATTTTGAACATTCAAGCAGAGATCAATCAAAGCCTCAAAGAGAGCGACGGACATCTCAGTCAGCGAAATGTTTTTATTTCCACTAAACGCTTAATAGGAAGAGCTGTAACAATCTAAACCTGGCCTGAAGATATTCCCAAGCACAGCCTCAAAAAAATGGCTCATGACACGAAAGGATAAACGAATGGGAGACTTTCCCATCTTCCAAATAATTCATGGATTAAGCTTTGATTTTGAGTGGATCAGAAAATGCTTGAAGCTAAATGGTGGTATATTTTCCTCATGAACCAGATGTAGCTACAAGTTGAAACAAATGTGCGTCGGACAGCTTTTTTGACACAGATCGCTGAAAAAGCGGAGAGAACTCGTGCGAGACTGGACCGCCCCTCGTAGGGATCGGAGGCATTGAAAGATGAGTGGGAAGGAGATGAACTTCGAGATGAGCGACCTGTAGAAGGAACCACTCAATCTGAGATGTACAGTAGTGGTCAAAAGTTTTCGCCGGAAAAATCTTTGGTTCGTTCTTTCTCACTTAAATAATTCCATAGTACTTATTCTGCTTCAACTACTATTATGTATGTTATGTATGTCCTTTACCGTTTTCAATCCTTTAGCCTTGAGGATTTAAGATATATGAAGAAGAATCTACATCCAATTTCGTATTTTCAAGAGAAAAAGTTGATGTAAAAACCATTGGTCCCTTTTGACCGCCACTGTCATCTGCTACACTCGAATTTGAGGTAATATGGCCTGATTTAAGGTCCGATGCACCATGCAGAAACTGGACTAAGAAGACCCCCACTGCCAAAACTATGTTCAAGGGGGAATTCCAGTTTTAAAACGAAGGGTGATGGCCATGACATTAATGAACTAATGGCAGAGAATAATACACTTGGGGGGGGGGGGATGGCAAACTTAAGGACGAGATAGATGAAGTAACTAAATTCTTAATATTCTTTTTTTTTGAACATTTACGTACGTTGTAAATTAAAATATTTTTAATCTATTTTAAATTTTTTTATTATTATTAAACAAAAAAATTTACTATTTTATTACTATAACAAAAAAAAAAAATTAAATTTTAATTAAATTTTTAATTAAATTATTTTTATTTTCTTTTTTATATTATTTATTAATTAAAATAATATTCATTTTAAAAATACTTTTTAAATATAAATTTATTTAAATGTCATTTCTTTTTCCGTCTGCGTTTTAGCAGCTCTTTCTATGTGTGGTTAGGTTTCATAGGGTTATGTTACTCGCCAGATACCCATCACGGAAAAAGTGCGTTCGTCCTTAAGTTCTGCACACCAGTGTATTTAGGGAATTGACCCCAATAAATGTGTCCATCAAGCAACTTGTAAGCACAAGAAATTTTTACAAGCTTACAGTTGAAAATTTGCCTGAGGTCACAAGAAGACAGAGTTTTGGAGGATGAAGAAAGAGTTCGTGGCTTGATCAAGCTAAGCAAATTGTGTGGACACCTTAGCTTCTACAGCATTGGCAAGAGCGGAAGAGTCGGGAACTTTTGCGTCGTCAGTTAGCGGAGTAAATCGGAGCACCGAATTCTTCCTTCTCAATTTGCGTTAGTCGTGAGGCTTCAAAGATCAGTCCGTCGGCGAATGTTCCAAAAAAGCTAACCTCACGTTAATCCTGCCTCTGCACCCTGCAAGGTTCCTGGAATGGTAAAAAGGAGGTGGCCTCGAAATTTCATTTTTCTTTTGCTATTCATCGTGCACGCCTCGTTGTTCTTCTGAACTTCAGACAAAACTCTGAACTCCTGACCGCATACTATCGCGCTGAGCCGAGTCCAAGCCTATGAGGGGCATTCTAGGTGGGAACTTCGTATAGATCGAAGGAGGTCGGTGAGTTAAAGTATTTCTCCGGTTTCCTATTAGTATTTCCTCGGTGTTCTTACACCCCCTCCATGTCGGCTCGCTTTCTCCTGCTCAGTCTGTAGTCAGGTCGTTCATCGACTGAGCTCATGTGCCAGGTACACGTAGCTGGGGCTTCGGAGAAGCTCGTTCCGTTGGCTGTAATGGAGCATCACAAATCATTCCTATCCTATCACCTATCTATCTCATCCGCTGCCAGGTATGCGGTAGCGAATGTGTGGGGAAGACAGGCCACCCCCTTTGCCTAAGGGTTAATGGAGCCAACGTGGACTTTTAGGGAATGCGAACTAAACCCCGCTGGGAATGCCATTCGCTTTCTGTGCATGGAGAGTTGTACTGACCGCAAATATGAGTCTCCATTTTGCAGTTAGAACAAAAATTAACAGCGCGCAAGGACCTTAGGAAGCTTTTTTGGATTGCCGCTAAGGACCCTCAAATCAAGAAAAGAGGACGCCATAAAGGAAGATGGCCATAACCCGTGACCTCGTGCCATTCCTCGGCCTCTGTAATTTTTGACCTACAGTGAGGTCGTGGAGGTGGAGGTAGTAATGCTCAGTGTGCTCAAATTCGAAGCCTCTGGTGGTGGTCTCTTTCGGTCTTGGCGACAGTCATCAAGATAGCTGATAACACTCTTCGCATTGACCGATGTACGACTGATGATTTCCGGGTCTACTGGAGTTGCCTTCAGTATTGTTAGAAGCTTGGAGGGGTCGATCTCAATGTTCTCGACTTTTTCAGGTTCTTACAAAGGCGAGGAAAGCCGAACGTGGCCTTATTAAGTACTGCAATCTTGGAGATGCTTCAACAATCAATGAAACAAATCATTCCGATTCTCATAAAAATCGCCGTCGTTAGGCTCAGCTGCAACCAAACTTTCCACAGGAGCTGCCGTAATCAAAAGAAGGTCATTCTGTTTGTTCGCTATTCGATGTTATAAGTTGATTCAGCAGCAGCGGTTCTGCCTACTGTTGCGCCGTCGACCTCACTGCATTGTTTTCCCATTCCTAGCTTGACAATGGACGTTCCCGGGAGCGGCGCGAAAGTTTTGGCGAGGCTGGGCATCGCCCTGCTTTCATTCATTTCTCACGTGGACCATTGACCTCCGTGCTAAAAGTGGTGAGATTCTGGCATGAGATGTTGTAGAACCGACGGAGAATCCTAGCGTGAGGCTCTGGTTGCCAGGTTTAGGGCCAGGGTGGATTCCCATGCCGCGGAAAACTTTCAATCTCGACCATCTTCTTCTTATAGACCACAAAACCTCCCCTCAGCGATGTCAATGGTCCTGCAAGTGCCTGACAAACTCCAACTTCTCGCCCAAATCTCTGGAACTCTCTAGCGAGCAGTGGGGGGGGGCTGGAAATGGATAAGCATTAGCAGTAAATTCCATTTGTTTCAATTAGAACGACCCCTTTCCCTTTGACTCCCTCTAAGGACCTCCCCCATGCGATCCCCAGATATACGATCCCATGTGGGATTTGGCACAACGGACGCTTGACCGGGATCAAAAATTCCATCTCAAGAGGGCCGATGGCCTCTCAAAGTTGACGAACGTGAACCATTATTACGGCCTTGCAGAAGAATTCCTGCGCATTCAATTCCATAAATCACTTGTAATGATTACTGCTGGCCACGGCGATACAGCAGCTGTCACCCCTTTCAACAAGGCTTTTTTGAAGGTGTTTGCCGCCTTCTTCTTTGTCGAATGGGATGTCCAAGAAACGTGAGAGCAATCTCGACCGGGATAAAATCTGGACGGCAACGATGCGAAACATATGTGATGCGCCTGATGACAGTCATTGGCCGGCATAATGGCGCGATATAGGCCACGCCAACGCATGGCGCTGAGGAACAACGCGGGTAACATCCAGGGGATCGAGAATCACAAGATTTTCTCATTGGACTTCGAATTGAGCCTAGGTCTGATGCCATAAAATATCTTGCTTATTTTATTATGAAGGTAGGCTGTTTGAGAATACCGGAGAAGTTTTACGGGTTATCCAGCCGTCCAAGTATGCGCCATGTACCAGGGCTCTCTTCAGAATTGCAGAGGTACTGTAGGGCGCTCAATGCAGACACATGAAAAAAATTGTCAACAAGAGGCGATTGGAATGGAACACTTCAGAGGCAGAAAATGCGCAGAATATTCGAGACGATGACATCTAAACAGACAGAAAAGAACAAAAGAAAAAGGAAAAAGATGAGCAAGAAGAAGGAAAGCGAGCTTATGTAAGAAAAGATGAATGCATGCCCGTTTGTTTTGGGGCCATGTTATGACTGCCATTTGACTACTGCAAGAGGTCCTCATTATTAAACTGAGTCATGCCCAGAAAAAAAATGTCATGCGCTTCCGTTCGCAAAGTTTTCAATTACAGCAGTAGAAAATGGAGTACACGTCAGAATGCCCGCCGCGCCGCGAACGCGGTATGGCGTTGTGCGCCCGCTTCGTTGTGGTAGCTACCGTATTCAGCCGAACTCGTACAGTTTCATTGTCGTCCAAGAGCCGTTTCACGATACGCCCCCCAATGCTCCTTTCCCTTTACTATCGCTTTTATTTTCTTTGCGACGATAGTGATGAGTTACGTGGGCTAAAACCCTCACAGGCAGTAGGCAGCCTTATGAGAATTAGTCCAAGTGGAAGTTATACAGATTTCAAGAGCAATCATGCTAAAATTTCAATAATTATTCCGTCAAAATTTTTCAGACTGCACAAAGTCTGACACCGGCGCTAGAAGGCCTGTCGTGGTGCTTACCGGCACCGCGAGCATCGCGTCCGCGGTTCGCTGTGGAAAGTGCCCTTTCTTCTCGAGAAGAGCGTCGAGCGCAGGCCACACAACACAAGTGACGACGGCCAAGAAAAAAACGACTTCCTCCGGTGGTCGTCACTTGGCGTGCGGTCTGCACTCGACGCTCTTCCAAAATAGAAGGTACCCTATCCAGCCACATCTCGTTTGAATGTAAAAGCTTAAAGCCACTACAAGGAAGGTGCCCAAGCACTCATTTCCCTTGCTTTTTTTGTTTTCTTTGCGATGATAGTCACGGTGTGTACGTAGAAAACCCTCAAATAAATATTCTAGCAAATGGAACAGTTCAAAACCATTTTTCAGTTCACACCGTCAGATTAACGATTGCTTACGTAAGGTACCGTAATCCTAATGATTCGATGTCAGACTTTCACAATGAACCAAACTACTGCGCTTTCGTCATGAGCGACTGTAAAGGTGACGAGGAGGGGGAGGGAAAGACAGTTACTTTACCCATTATGCGCTAAGCGAATTTTATGCTCGGAATGACACAATGTTCTTCACCTGATTGGAGCTGTGACAGCGCCATGTGGCCCGAGGGAGAGCCAATTGCAGCCACGACGCGCGTTACGTACAAACGAAGAATTCGTG
>MU896037.1:0-20248 GCA_036418205.1 Ostertagia ostertagi
TTTAATTTGCTCGGTTGAACACATTAATATCAATGTTCAAAATTTTCAGCATGGAATCTCAGCATACAATCGGCTATGGCTTTCGGTAGGTGCAAGGGCAAAAAGCTTAATTAGAAATCCAAACATCAGATAATATATTCTCGTCTTAGTTATATGACGGATAATTGCCCTGCAGCCTATATTATACTGCTGATTCAACTAGTGGTCGGCGTATTTCTTCAGACAATGCTCACTGGCATCGTTCTTGCCAAAGTTCTACGACCGAAGAAGCGGAAACAAGTAAGTCAAAACCACTTTGATAACAACCTATGCTCGAATCCATCGCTAAGCTCCAAATCCTTAAGTTTCCATTTCTCCAATTGTTGGTGTCTTCCGTTCGCTTTGGTTCAGCTCACTAAAAAGCAATTCCCATTGGTGGAGGTGCGGGGTCTGCTACTGACTGCAGTGGTCGCACCACTTTCGCGCCTCTTAACGCGTCACTAAGACGCTGGATTCAGGTCTTGGATCACCCTCCGCCCACGTTTATGTTTTATCTGTGTCGTAGTCTGGTCTGCTATGTCAAACGATATTAAAGGGCTGGTGGCTATGGTTCCGCAGCAGACCGGGCACGAAAAGAGGGCAACCTGCTGAAAGATTCGCCCTGTGTTTTTGAAGGTGTACGTGAGGCGACATTGGCACGATAGCTACGGCAGTCATGTCCAATTGTCGGTTCGATCCCTTGTAACAAAATAGTAAGAATAACGGTTTTACATCAAATATTACCGTTATGCTTTCCACGTCCCGGCGATGGGCGTGTCTGAGGACAAAGGGATAGTTGAGCTACCTTCCGCGCCTTATCACGCCTTCTGCCGTGAAAGCGTCCGCATACCATCAACTTGAGTGTTCGCCTACCTTCTCTACTCCCATATTTCTCTTACGTGACTATCCGTTTCATTGCGATTTTTGTCCTTGATGCTCTATAACAAAATACAATGCAATGCGCGTGCGAGAGTGGCTGAAGGGTGCAGGTCAGCCACGGGTCGCGTCTGGAGAGAGTTGATATCAGGACTTGCTAACCTCGGTTTTCGACAGCACAGACATACGATTTAACTCACCAAGCGATCCGATAAGCCGTTTCCGGTTGAGGTCCTTCTGATGCCAAGTATTGTTCTGCTCTGCTAGGCTTCATTTTGATTATGCAATTCAGTCATACGTGAAGGCAAAGTTGCCATGCATATTTGACGGTTTGCTGTTACTATTTGGTCGGACCACAACCATTCTCTGGAACAGATAAAAAGTCAAATGGCAAACCTGAATGTTGTTTGACATGACATTTCAATGCGAGTAAGAGAACAATTAGTACCGCTTCAGAAGGTAAACCTAATGTGTAGTTTTGAAGGCAGCGGGTACGATAGGTGAACCATAAAGAAGAGAGGATATTCCCACCATAAAAGAGACCGCGCCTATATAGACAGTTTTGTGGAGCTTTTCGTTGTGAAAAGCACGCGACAAGCGAATTGTAGCTAGCTACAAATTTTTGGCACTGCTTTCATGTGCTCTGAATACGGCACGGCCGGCCATCGCTAGCCGTCTTTTCGGCTCTTAAAGGAAAGCGATTACGATAAGGAATTTTTGCACGGCGAAATGGTGCTGTGGCTTGCTGAGCAGGACCTCCGCAGCACTCCGCCCCCAGCAGCGTTACGCCCACAAGTTGACTTGTTGATTTGGACGAGCTTGCGTGACCAGCAGCGGCGCAAATGGAGTATCTCGATTAAAGCGTACTTTGGCATGGTTCCATCAAATTCGTTGCGGTGAACTCGTTCATACGTCCTCTTTCTTAGCTGTTACCTGTTCACGAGTTGAAACCAATGGCCAAAAAAGAGGGTCCCGTTTTGTGTTTTCTTGACGGATTTTTCTGCTTTTTTCGCTGCTGGGGTACCATTGAACACCACCACGTCACACTAAACCCTTCTTGAATTTATCGTAACCGCTACCTTTAAAGGCAAGCTTTGGGATAAAATGGTGTGGAAAAAGCGATCAGTTATGAATCTAGGGGTGGGATGTGGTCTGGAAAAGGAAGACAGCAAAGGAAAGCCTCGATCATGCCCTGAATAGGAACCACTTGTCTATAAGCCGCAATCCACCTTGGGATAAAGGAGGGGTGTGTTGGACGAGTTTCACGAACTTAGCTCTAGTTACTCATGTGCCAATGACATTGCGTCGCAATGCAACCGCTGCCTCAAGTGCGCCCGCTTCTTTCAAGCGGCGTCACGAGGCGATTGTCATCGCGAAGGCGCGGGCTTCGCGGCAAAAAGCCTGTGGAGTTGCGGAGTCGGACGAAGCTTACTAGCAGGGCCTTGATCGCGCAACTTCAAGCCGCAAAAGAGAGCGCAGCCATCAACATATGTACGCCTGTCTACTTTCCGGGCGATGGAGCAGAGTGTAGCTTCCTAGGCCCGGCAGTGCCTTTCAAGTCCTTGCATCAAAGAGGCAGAACATGGCGTTCAATGGACGAGCAACCAGTTATCGTTGAATGTCATCAGAAACAGCAAAAGTACCAGACATCTCATGGGTCTCACATCACGGATTTAGACTGAGTATGCTGGTTTCTTACTCACTTATTTAGCACTCATTACCTCTGCATTCAATTTCGAACGCGAACGATTTCATTGTACTCGCTTTTGTTTAAAAGCGATGCAGTCATAACAAGTTTTTGTTCTGTTGTTTTTTGTTAACTTGCTGTTTGTTGCTGATCGCGATGCAGATATTACCAGAAAGGTGCGAGTTGAGAACAGTCCTCCCCCGGAATGAAGAATAAGAAAAAATCCATCATATTGCTGGAAATCATTAAAGGGGTTGCGCTCTAAATATGAGTTCTCAGTGACAAAAGACAGTTCCAAAAAGATTCCGGTGTTTCTGGAGTGAGTACAACGGAGAAACTCTCAGCAGTGTAAACGATGGAGTTCTCGAGGGAAAAAAATTTTACAAAAGAATTCTCTTGAAGGAACGGGTTTCTATAAACGCTTGAGTGAAATTTTGAACGTACTTTATTCGTAGCTTTCTAACACATCTAAATATTTACAAGAAAAGGATATGAAGGATATGATATTTTACATGGGGGAGCTACAACCATTGGAACCTGAAAAACCCGGGCTTTCACGAAAATGACTTGTTGAGTGCCTCTCCGAAAAAATTCCCGACGGGACTGGTTTTTGAATCGTTTTTGAATTTTTATTTTTTTTATTATTTTATTTATTTCTTAAACAAGTTCTGCACACTTTCTAGGGAGCTTGAGCCGTGGAGTTTGTCATATTAGCTTCAGCTTCCTCAATTAATTATATTCAAAAGATTTTCAAAAAATAGCAAGACTTTTGTAGATATCTTTGAATCTCGAACAATGACTTTGATAATGAAATTTTGTGAATGTTAGGAGGTTTGAAATCTTGTAGTGCACGTAAAAATTACCACCGTGCTAATTTTCATTGAGTAAATTTCAAAGGCATTATTTCAGCGATTTTATAGAGAGAATGAAGGAAAGGATTAAATTCTCCTCATCTGTCCTACCTTGTCGCACTAATTCAAATTTTTAAGGAAGTTATGACCCTCGAAAGAGGCAGGTGCGATTGGAATTTTTTGATTGGGAAATACCCTGCGCCCCGGGTTTCTCCCCCGTCCCTGTGTAAGTTAGCGTTTCCATACACACACGCTCCCAGAGGGGGAAGGGGTTGCATCGAGGTCCTCGAAAATAGGGTTGTAAAATTTTAGAAAAGCAACGGTAGGGCTGACCCTGATTCGGCCCCCCATTTCTCGTTTCGGCATGTGTACTACCCACTGCTCTACCGGGCTATCATGACAATTTGATTCAGGTTTTGATGGTACATGTAACACTAAGCTGCTGGATCATTAACCGTAGCTTATTAGCATTCATACATGTAATGTGATAGACCGGTTAGCCCACCCCCGAAATGTGGCTGTACTTCCTGTCTTTACGCTGCTCGCCTGTCTTATATGCTACGCTAGATTGAAGTAGACGGTACTCGACACGAGCACCACAAATATCTATTACAAATATGCGTGAATTAGAAATACAGCCTGCCTCGTCTCGTATTGTTGGTATGACGTTCCGAGGTTGAGTCCCTTCTAGCTGGTGCTTCATACGAGGCAGCCTATACTGCGACGAGGGAATCCGTTATTGGGGAACAGACGGTCGGAGACGGCTCCTTTTTTGATCAAGCAGGAAGGAAAAACCATCAGTTCTTGTATGGGCGAATGGAGCTCCAGCGGAGGGTTCCTTTGCTTGACGGACTGGAAGTGTTTGGTCTGAGAAATCCGCTATACCGTGAAAGATCGTTGCAGGCTTAGAGTGCAGGAATCGCCTGTATACTCTTCAAGACCAGCTAACAGATAAGGAAAACTGAGAAGTAATATTGATCAAACACAAAATATGAACAAGTTATTAAGCTTTTGACCATTTGGCCAGCCTAGCTACACCGATATCGGTAATAAACCGCGCTAGCAAATTGTTATTATTTATTTTGTTATTAGATATTAGTTTTTGACTTGTTTTGATTGTAGGCTGTTATTTAACAACGCAAATTCGCGTTGCCAATTTTCACAATAGTTAGCTATGGGCGACTTTCGCTCCAGCCCTCAACTGGAGCTGAGGGGTACCCGACAAGAGGTCCGTCGCGCGGCGAGAAGGCAGAGACGCAGATGGGTTAGTGGGCGATTGCAGCGCGTACTGTGCGATGTAGGTCGTACAATGGTATATCTATCTAACTTGACGCGAACACTACAATACGAGCTGCGACTCGTTCCGTTTTCCTTTTGTGTTCCAGCCTTCTTGCGCGCGCACGGCCTTGCCGGGACCCAAAGCCGCACGAGTCCTGTTTGGTCGCGGTTGCATGCCGATAAACTTGCGCGTCCGGGTTATGGAGTATAGCCGCACATTATCTTATTCCGGTGCCATTAAATAGTGTGAGGTGCTCCTTGACTGGTAAGGGAATCAGTTCTAAAAAACATGCACTAATCAGAGATCCAACAGCCTACAACACTTGCGCCACCTTCTTCCATTCATTAAGAGCTGAAATGAAGTGAATGTGACCGATTTTTCCCCTGATGGAACACTCCATGATTTTCTTAAGGAAATGCGATTCTCTCGTATGGCTGTCATTGGGCCGCTTGATGAGCACGATAGACGGCCAGCGCTTATGATCCGCTTGGCTGACATACAAGAGAAGCTGTTTTTGGCCGAGTCTCATGTACGACTATATATGGCCAGTAGCAGGATAAATAATGTGAGTAAAAAAACCTCTTGACCATTCATTGTATACGGTTTAAAAATTCCCGTTTCAGCGCGGGGATCGAGAACTGATAGGGGTGAAGGATATGAATGTCGGCTACGACAGTGGATGGGATCGAATACTTCTGCTCTGGTGTGTCTTTTATCACTTGCCAAATGCGAAACAGTTGTTAGCCTTTATCTAGAGAAAGCCGTTTTTCAGGCCAATTATTGTCAGACATGTGATTGACGAGTCCAGTCCACTACATGGCATCACAAGAGAATCTCTACACGTTGGTTTCCCAATTCTTCGGAAAATAGTGGCGATATTACCAGTAATCGATTCACCTTTTCAGTCAGCTGAATTCGAATTAATAATGACTGTCGAGGGTATTGTCGAGGCAACGGGTATGACATTTCAAGCCAGAACATCTTTTCTCCCCAATGAAATTCTTTGGGGGCACAAGTGAGTTGCATTTCACTTTTACTTTTACATTTTCAATTTAATAAAGGCTGACTTTTTGATTAACTTATCAGATAGAGGAAATACGTTTCGTGATAAATTCGATCTACTTTTCCTGTTGCAAACCTACTAAAGGGGTGGCTTAAGTCCACTTCTCACGAACGTACCATGTGCAGTTACGGCTCTAACGTTACGCTATGTAGCGATACGCTTTCATACTCAGAAGATTATAAGTTCAGGAAGGCGGTATACCGTAACTTTTCGACGTAGGGCGTTGGCACTGGGGCGCGCAATGTCACGTGTCATCGATTTTCCATGCGTGCTCGCCTCCCAGTTCTTGTTTTCTCTGCGTTCTCTCAACGAGGAGAGAATGCGTCGAGCAAACTTGCCAACTTTACTGAGCGCCATTCATTTAGGAGGTGGAGGATGACACGGATGTCGGATTGCGTAGGATAGGGTAGCACCTAATACCTCCTTTGCCTGCGTGCAGAGCATCCAGGAACTCTTCGACCCTTCATTTTTTGACTGTGCCTTGAAGTGGCCGTGGTTAGCTCCTGATAGCTGTCGCGCACTTTAGCACTGTGATGCCGTCGAGCCAGCTGCAACTGGCGTCCGGCGACACCGGGTGTTGCAGTATACGCCGGGGTTGTCGTGAATTATATCTGTTCCATATATTGCAAAATATCTAGTTCTTTGGGTATGCTCACGAGTTTATCTGTCTACACAATTTTGCTTGGAAATAAAACAGGATAACCGATTTGCTGTTCAAGCATCGTTACAGGCCGGTGTGGATAACGATTTGTAATCAGTTGTGAAGTACGCATTCAGGGTGTGATTATGCATTTATTTCGAACTGGTGCTACTCTCGACTGTACGGCCGATGTCATAGTATGACGAATCGTGAGCGGAGGTTCGCCTAGCGATATCCTGATCGAGCGTTGCGCTAGCGAACTCGACGTGGCACCAGGGCAGGAATGGATTTGCGCCAGCGGAGTCGACGAGTTGACGACGGCTGAGTCGAATTAGGTACCAGCGACTCAATAGTGGCGGGACCCAACGTTAAAGGAAGCCGCCACTTTCAAACAGTGTCACGTGACAGTGGACGCTGTTTGAAAGTGGCGGGACTTTGCAGTGGACACTGTTTGAAAGTGGCGGGCTTCCTTTAAACGTTGGGTCCCGCCACTATTGAGTCGCTGGTACCTAGTTCGACTCGCTGGTGCAACGTTCGATTCGCTGGCGCAACGCTCGGGTCTAGCGATTCGCTAGCGATCGCTCGATTCCCACGTATAACTTTCGCCTATGGCTTCCCTAGTAAGCTTGTAGCGAAGCGGGGTGGGGGCTTGGGAGGATGGAGGGGGGGGAAGACCGAGGTGCGTAAACAATGTTCAGTTTTCCCTAAACTCCTCGTCCCTATTCGGTATCGATGCCCACGATATTCACGAAAAATGTGCTACCTCCGTGGATCGAAATTGAGAGGCAAATTGTCAGTCTTTCCCTCGCCCAATAAGGAACACCCCGTGCGCAAATCCCGCCCCGGCGGCTTCGTTTGTCCTCTCCACGCATCCTTTCACATCCTCGCCCTCCTCATCCCCATTCTCCTCTCCCCTTCCCGAATCTGATTCTCTCCTCAGCATGCATTGTTTCTTACCTATTGGTGTCCGTCTGGATCGTAGCATCCTCGACCACCAGGAAAAGAAAGAGTTCTACTTTCAACTATCTACAGGGTTTCGTCGTATTTTCTCACCAGCGGTCCTTTTCTTTCTCTCAGTTTCGTATTTGAGCGAAATTACCGCACCTATTTGATCGTGGGATGTACACTGAGCGAAGCTTAGCACACCCTGGTTTTGCTCTTTTCCACAATTTATTTTTGTTTTTTAGGCTGTTCATAAATCAAGTAATTTATGTAATAGTCAGTAGTGCATTTCGCTCACAGTAGGTGGATCTTCTTTATTTTATTTGCAAACCTCATCGTTACTCTCCCCATGGGCTGTTCCGGAGCAAAACCGCGATTTCTGCTTCAGCCCCGCCCACCCCGATGCGCACTCCGCCTATCATAGGAGTGCTAATCTTAGCACATGTGTGCTCCATACATCTTGGCCCATGTCCCATTCATCCTTTACTTGACTTGGGTTTTCAGGTTATTATACAGGTATTGCTGTATTTCGTAACAGAGAAATAGTCAAACAAACTTTGGCGATCACGAAATGGCATTCTGACCTTGAACATGATTTCGTCCTTTTACTCTATCGCAAAGATCAATCAATTTCAATGACTCATAACTGATATGATCAGGTTTACATGTTAGGCCGTAGCAAGTGATAAACTGCGCTGAAGAATTTACTCTACGTCAGTTCGAACAGCCTGGCGACTATTTGAAATATTGAGCCCCTGAACCACCCTAAATTATCTACTACCTGATGTAATTTTTGCAGATTCAAGCCAATGGTGTTGATGAACGAAAAATTATCCAAATATGAGGTTCACTATGGGTTATTCGATCATACAGAAAAGTGAGTTACAGCCGTTCTTCTTTTTTTCCAATCACTAATTCGGTTTCACGATGTGACGGAAGGCTGTAAAGCCACTAGTTCAAGTCGAAGCAGGGAAGGGTTAAAAGGCAACGAGTCTTTCTTTCTTACTTGCTTCCTGAAGGAAACATTTCCTTAGGAGCTTAGACTCGCCGTGACCTTTACTGCCTGCTTTCTGAGGTCTGACTATGTACGAAATGATGATAAGGTGTCATGAGAGTGCAGTAATATGAATTTCCAGTAACCGCTCTCTTTCCGTAGTTTCTCAGCATTTGCTTTCTTCCTCACCTTAGGAATGTGTCAAACTCTACGACTCGCACGATTGTACGTGCGAATTGTGCGCTCGTGTTGGGGTGTGTCAAGTGGTGACAGGTTCAATGACTGTGTGGATACCATCGACCGTTGGAGGTTGATTAGAGGAGGACACCTTCAAGAGTGGATCATATCAATTCCGAAATTTTTCCTAATGTGACGGTTAATCGCGCTTCAGATTACAAGTCGATGTCAAAGGATATGTATTTTTCGGTAAAACTCCAATTTGGGGGGGGGGGAGGGAGACGCTCCACTATGTTCTTCAATGCTAAGGGTAGAATGAGAGCGCTCATGACGCGTAATCCTCATTTAAAGTATTTTTGATAAGTACCGGTGCAATGTGGAAGTGATCCTGGGGGAGAAGCTCCAGGGTGGACGACCTGGTGCAGAAAATTGGATGGGATGTGGGCAGGTAGTGTGGAATGTAGGACATCCACCGGTCCTTATCAAAAGTACGCTCGAAATGAGTCGTTCACTTATTATCTTATCCGTAGTGTTCGATAGCCCAAAGGAGTGCTCTCTAGGGACAAGATAGAAAGGAATGGCCTCTCCCCGAAACAGAATTTCACCACATTTTCCTGTCCTTTCTCCTACGTGTATATTCATCTTGACTTGACTTGAACTGACATGTGTTAAGGGTGCTGGATTTCGATGTGACACACACGGAAACCGAAGAGCTGGATGATGAGTTGGCGCATCACAACAACGCATCCGGTTTCATGTAGCAGTCAATCAGCATCTGTTTTCGGTGATTCGTCTGTAACGGCGGTATTCCGCGATTCGGCTGGTTGCTTAAGGAAAGCAACCACTTCTTTCGCTGTCAAAGTGACAGCGAACGATCTTCGCAATCACACTTTCAGTTGTTGGATTAATAAACGGGCTTAATGTGTAGCACGAAGCGGGTCACGTATCCTGCTTTAGAAACCTCCCCTTCATCTTGAAATGTATCCTTCTTCTGCTGTCGAGTGAAATCGTCATTTTGTAGACAGTCAGCTCATGATGATTTTCAAATGCAATATTTATGTGAATATGTGTATTCGTTTGACCTTTACTAGAGTTGTTGAAATTTCTATTATATGTTCTTCTATTTTTACGAGGGAACCATTCCAGGTACCTTTAAAGGCAATGGTCACGTTATCTGGAGGGCGGTGCGGTTTTGATGACGTCGTTGAACGTCATTGGTGGATTGAGCACACCAGCTAGCTGAAATCGCCACTTAATTTCCTTCCGCTAGTGACGTTCAATGATATCATTAAAACCGCAACGCCCTGCAGCCATCGTGACCCTTGCCTTTAAGTCTCATAACAAGTTAATCGCTCGGTGCAATGTTCCAGTGAATATACATATTACTTATGGTCTGATCTAATACTGATTCGTAGTGACGTGTCATTGGCAATGTTTCATATATTTGATTGATTGCAATAGGGATAAGGTTCTGAGTCGCTGAGGAGCTTCAGCTGGTCCTAAAGTTCACCATCCTGATCCTGATCGCGGTGATAGCGACGTCGCTAGTGGCGTCACTCTTGCCGCAATCGTACTTGGCTAGAAACAAGATGAGCTATGGCACGGCAGCGCGGTGATCTAGTTTCTGTCGCAGTCCAGATCTCTTCTATTCTACCTCTAGAGTTTCTTTTTATTCGCTGAATGATACCAGTGAGATTACTAGAAGATCTTCGTCGACTCAGGCTCCCCTGAAGAAAAAACCCTTACTTTCATGCTCAACTTTCGATCGATGTCGATTTTGAGCAAGTCCATGATTATTGACTATAGGTGGTTTATGTTGTTATTTAGCAAGTAAAAGCCTGATACACAAATGAATATTTAGATGAATGAATGAAGATTTAGTTTGAAACATAAATGAGTTGTCGATATCCTTTAGAAACCATGGTCAACACTCGCGATTATATTGGGTTGTCTCATAATTACCTGTCGCATTTCTATTCAGTTTCAAATCTCTTCCGCTAAGACCGTTTCATTGCGAAATACGTTAGTATGTTGAAGTACGCTTCAAGAGCCTTAACAGTATGGTTTCGGAAACGCGAGCCCGTAATGGGTTAATCAACTAGGAATAAAAATAGGTCATTGACTATAACGAATGATTATGCTTTACGATCCTCAAATGAACTCTGTAGCCAAGGAGGACAACAGAGAAGATCAGCGCTGTGTTTGACTCAGTCTCTGCTACTGATAGGGTACTGAGCTAGTGGTCCAATCGCAACGGCAAAGACGAAACGAGCTATGAACTTCAACCTCATACTGGGCCTGTGGTCATTTTTGATGAGCCCCCTTGCACCCTAAATTGGGAGTGCCTCCGTACGTTGCTACCAGGGTATTGTAGCAGATACCCTGAGCGCAGCCGATGCACCAGCACACGCCATCAGTATGGCAAGAACTGCTGCAGAATAAAGTCTTGATGAAACCTTATGGTCCGGCCGACCATGAGCGAGAAGCACGTCTGACCATCTGGGAAAAATCCATTCTGGGACGGCAAAAGCAGAACCTTCCTTAGTCGGGTCACTACAGTTCGTTTCAAAAGTATGTGCACACTTGAAGAAGATCAGATTTTGGCGCCGAATTTTCCACCGATTTCAATCCGACTTTGCTGTTTTCATTTCGTCATCATGTCAATTCGCGCCATACTTCTTCCTGAAGATGAGCAAGCTCAGATCAAGGTTCTGCATGATAATGAACGTTCCAATCTAGAAATCGCACGATAACTTGGTCGTTCTCCTTAATGCATTCGAAGATTTATCTGGCACCCTGATAATTATACTCAGCACACACTCCGCTCCATCCACGATCCTTGACTGCTCAGAACAACAAAAGAGTAGCCCACATCCTGTCGGATTCTTCATTGACAGTCCGAGCTCAGATTTTTATTCCAGCCTCGAAAATGACCACTAAGCCCCTCATCCGCTCAAATGAATACACCACTCGACAGACGCTGAGAAAGGCTACTCACTTCAAGGCCCAGCACAAGTTAGCCACATTGGAGTCTGCTCGTACAGACATGGCAACATAGGATAGGACACCGGGCGAAGACACGGTTTTTCGAGAATTTCCTATTTTCAAAACAAGCAACTTTTTATGGACTTTCTCTCCTCAGGTAATCTTAACTCATGGAAAGAGTTCGATCTTGACGGGCCGGGTGGATTTTGCTACTACTGGAGAGGCTTGGCCGTGAGTCGCTCGTGCTCTCGAGAAGGAATTTCGGAAGAGGCCCGTTGATGGGTCTGCGGCGGTTTCGCAATCAGCGGAAATTCAGAAGTTGCCGTTCCATTATTGCGTATGAACTGTAAAGAATACCAAGCAGTGCTCCAATGTCACCTGTTGCCCTTCCTTAGCGAAGCGGAGCGAAAATTGCATTTTTAGCAACAGGACCACGTGTCTTTCGATGCTTCGCAATCTACCAAAGAATGGCCTTAACCAAATGGTGCTGAAGCGATAGATTGGCTTGTGTGTCCTCCTTACTGCAACCCTATAGGGAGCCCTTGATCAAGGCGTTAACTTTAGCAACCGGCAGTATAATACCGCGGATGAACTGAAGGCGGCGGTAGAGGCTATTTGGGCCGACAGACGATACAGCTATGCCAAACGTGGTTCAGATTATGCCGGACAGGATGTTTGAGCTAATTAGAAACTCTGGAGGCCCCACTGATTTCTAATCTCAGCTATGTTTTTGTCTTTTGTTAAGTGTGCACATACTTTTGAAACAAAGAAAAAAAATTTCATCCAAAATTTTTTTCGAAAGTGAAGCGATATTATCTGCTTTGCTTCCATTGATAGGTTATCGACTACGAGAAATCGATTGAGAAGGATTTCATAGCACGAAACCTCATGGTTCCCTTTCAAACGTGAATTTTGAGGGTGTGCACATACTTTTGAAACGCACTGTAGGAGAGAGTCATGAGTCCACTGCGACAACAACATGCATGGCACGTCTGTTGGCTGCCTCGCAGCAGGAAGCACCAGCTCAACCAAAGCCCGAACTCCGTTTTCTGAGAATATCGCTCTCGTTTTGTTGGATTCGCTAGGTGGCCTGGTTTGGGAACCACTTCAATGTATGAAGACAAGCATTGCTAAAGTCAGCGCGGAATAGCCCCCTTGGCTGGCTTCGGGGTTGCGAGGGAATCGTCAGAAACGTCTCAGATTCTCCTTTCTCCGAATGTACGCCAGACCTCACATTGCAATGCCAACTCACCACGTTGTGGGGGAGATAGCCAGGGCCACGATACCTCATCCACCATATAGCATTGGCATCGCTCTATCGGACTATCGCCTCCCCTGCGCTTTGAATAAGCATCTGCCAGAGAAGAAAGTTAAAGATTGCGACCACCCCAAAAACGACTTCTCCAAATTCTTCAACCCCCAGCTTCCTTCATTCCGGGCTGGAAGCTTGCAAACGCTCACTAGCAAATGCACGCATATCAGTGACTATGATGGTGGTTATGTCATTGATCAGTTGTTTCCTAGAAGAGATAAATCTTGGATAAACAAAAGTGTCGAAATTGCGACAAGAATTATGAGACAACCCAATAAATAGGACACTAACAATGCCAACACACGAGTGTATCCTCTACGACTGACCCTGGAGGCAGATAGGAATCTCCGAAGTGGAAATTAAATGTCTCACAATCATCCTGGGAGTCTTCCTCTCAATGCATGATTTGATTAGCCCTCTTCCACACCATTCGCAAACGTTTTTGAGAGAAAAGTGTTTTCCGGGTTTGTTAGTATGCCATTGCCACCACAGTGCCACTCGTATCTTGCGATAGGCCCAAATTGTCTCTTAATCTGTTGAGTATTCAAAGCAGGAAGTCTGCATGGCCCTAACAGAGGTGACTATGTCACACGTTCTTTAAACTACAGCAACGCTCAAAGGAAAGATTTTGCACTGGCTGCGAAAGGACCTTATTATCAGTGAGAAGGGAATTTCGCGGTAGTGCTCGTTCTGCAGGATATCAAAATGAGCACGTACCACAGAAAAGAGGAGAGAACTCGATGGTAAGCGAACTTGTCTCGATCTCGCAGGAGCAGTCAAGAATCATACAGTAAAGGTTTATAAGAGGCCTTATCAATAACTAGACAAGCATTGACAGAAGGCTGATCGCCCCCCCCCCCCCCCCCCCCCCCCCCCCCCCGAGAAGGAGCTCCACACAGAGGACACCGTTCCACTAGCGAAAAGCAGAGGAGAACTTTAGTGCACAGTGCGAGGCAAAAAGTGCTAGCGGAAAACGGGCTCTGGCTCAACAAGAAAAAGCTAACATAAATATTTCCTTAGTATGGTGTTGTCCCGAAGCCTCATGAAGATCTGAATGTTAAACAACAATTAGAGGCTCCAAAATTTATTTCAAAAAGCTTTAAACGCTTAATTTCGCGTAATAACTTTTTTTTAATTTCAAAAGCTTTCCAAAAAAATTTTTGCAATATTTCGGTGCTTTTAGGTGCACCTCTTCGTCAGGCCTGAAATAGCTTTTCTCACACAAGCTGGACAATATACGGGATATATTGAAACTACTCACACGCGTTCGCCTCAGTACAGCTTCCAAACTTACCCAACGAAAATTAGGGTAACCTACCCCGCTCGCGCCCTTAAATAGTAGGAATGCCATGCAACGGTCAAAATGCATGATACTATGTGACAATTTGAAGGATGTCACGTAGCTCTTCCTTGCTGTTTATTTCGGGTGCTAATCGTTTTATCTCAAGGGCTTCCAATATTTTCCTTTCTGCTGTGTTCTCTATTGAGCGGTGTAGCACTTTAATTACTAGTATGGGGGGTTCTTCTTGTGCATGCTCTTTTGTACGATGTCTGGAGAAACTGCTATTAGGATAATGCTGCGTGGATTTCTAAGACGCCCTGCGGTGCTATCGGCATTTAGAGAGAGCATCTTCTTGTTTCTCCGAGGCATAATTTTTGCCCAACAAACCTGACATCCTCTACCTAAGTAACCGCCCTCGAGTCTGACATAGTTTGGACCTGTCGTAGCAGTAGCTTACAACCCTCTCTGCCGCATTTTCCTCATAGGGCCTCGAGTATGTGAGCAGGCGTTTGAGATTCGGTGGCGGACGGAATATTAATCGTATCGGGAGAGGTGAGCTTTTGACCACACTGTTCACTTTCAGTGCCGTGTTTTCATTAACATACGGCATCACCATGGATATTCCATCTGGTGTCGAGTGTGGTCTCCATGTATGTATTGGTGCCTTAACATAACCGTTCTCCCTTAGAATATTGTCCACTACTTCATCCGATTGTTGGGTACAAATTTTCTCCTTGGTGGTGATTAGGTTCCGCACTATGTTGGCTTCATGTATGTAGGATGGCAGCTCCTAGCGTGCAGCAACACATTTTTTGATGCTGGTTTCTTATACCAAACTAACTCTGTGGCCCCATTTCTTATTCGGACCTTTGTATTTAGGAATGGAACAAAACCTTCCGCATTTGGATTTTCTACAGTAAACTTGATATTGGGATCTTGTGAATTTAAATTATCAAGTTTCTTGTGAGTGTTTCTTCCAGCTCATTAGAGGAGGAGCCGACTATGAATACGTCGTCTATGTACCTCTTGTAGAAAATTATTCCAGCAGTTAATGACCTTTGTTCCAAATGGTCCAAATATACAATTGCCAGCAGTGGAGCTATTCTTAATCCCATTGCCAAACCGCGATGTTGAGCGTAAACTTTTCGATCGAATTGGAAAATATTGCACTCCAGAGTAGCCTTGAGTAAATCTCTCAATTCATCCTCGTCAAGTCCAAAAGTGTAGATCTCTTCTCTGTGCCTTTGCCACAAGGCCAACAATGCTTCAATTGCATCCCGTGTATTGACGTTGGTATAGAGCGAGACTGCATCAAAGCTTGCGTAGTGTACACTTGTTGGAATTTGTCGTTGACTGAGGGAAGTAATGAAGTCCCCAGTATTTGTCAAATGTGACGTTACCTTGTGCAAAAGTGGAGAAAAGATTTTCACCAACAGCCAACTTATTCTGTCAGATGGTCCTCCACAGCTTGAAATTATGGGACGGGTTTTGATGTCCCTATCCGTGAGATTGTCCAATGTGTTATCCGCAATTTTGTGGGTTTTAACCAAAGAGTAGTAAGGTAGGAATACATTTAGAGGACGAAATGAAGCGTCTCACTGTTCCCGCGTCTACCTTCCCATTTAGCACTGTTTTTATGGTTGTTTCAAGTCGTTTAGAAGCCCGGTCAAACGACTGAAGAGAAGACTCTGTGTAGGTGCCACGATCTTCCAGACTACGGAGAGTAATTGCCTTGTCCATTTCTTTGGTGATAACAACAAAATCTCCGCTTTTGTCTCCAACAGTATAGTCTCAATCCCTTTTCTTGGCTAATAACTTTCTGAGTCCTCTCTTCTCGTCTTCGGTTAGATTAGAACCAAATGTTTGTGTGGCTGTTGAATAAATATCTTTGAGTTGCTGGTGTAGAGTAGTCAACAACGGTTCGAGGGCGGGAATAGGCTTTGGAATGGTGCAACTGTCTCTTGGGAAAGGTGTCGGCTGCGAGGGATGGTTGACTTTCTATCCAACACTGTTGGTCCGTTATGTTCTCGCCATCTCAGTAGGAATGCAAATTTGTTGAACCCAAGGTTAACCGCATTCATAGTTCTCTCGGTTATCGATTCTGCAACGGAAAATGAAGGCCCTAAATTCAGTGCGGCTCCATATCATGATCCACCTCATCCGTGCCTATGACGGTACATCTTTTGGGTGGTGCGGGACGCGTTTCCATTTTATGAAAGAGTCGCGAATGGGAAGGTATATAGAGGGCTTATCAGTAGGTATAGGCAGGAAGTCTGTTGCATTTCGAGTTGACGAGGAAAGTTATGGATTAAATCGTATGAAGCAGCCGCTTGGTGAAATGCTACATATTTCAGCAAAACAGCAAAATATACCTGCTGATCTAATGTCCTCGCTGCAGGTCTTTAAGATATCTTAGTATGGTGCTGTCCCGAAGCCTCATAAAGATCTGAATGATAAAAATAAATAATTGATAAATAGACGATGAAATATAAATAGATAATGAAAATAAAAATATGAAATAAAAATAGATAGTGAAAGATAAATATTCCCGACTTGAGCTTGAGAGAAGATAATGAGCCGATCGTGAACCGCTGCGGTGAGCTCACTAAGAGTATCGATACGCCGGTAGTCAGCAATCGTTGAAGGTGGCGTGGGTCACTCAGCGCCGAATGGCACGATAAGACTCCACCAATGGGGGACGGAGAGCCCACTGGCCATCTGTGGCCACCTCCTAAGCAAGAACACTGGAAATCAGCTTCATTCTGCGGAATTGGTGAAGGAGATGGACTTCGAGTAGGACTCATCTTCAGCATTGAAGGCGTCAGAACGGCCATACAGACCTGCCAAATCAACAAAATCTGCTAAAAACATCTACTGCGATGGTGTTGAGGAGCAAACCGAACTTTTAAGCGTTAAGGTAAAAACTTCACTGGAAGGCGAAAAGGTAACAACAACCTGATCAAGCTTACTTTTGTTCCCAGGAGAGCCGATGAAAAAAAAAATTGTAAAAAAAAATGTGCACCTTCTGCCGCTGCCTTGATTCACTAAGGTTCTTTCTGTAAAAAATGTTTGCTGTTGCGTCATCTTCTGGCATTGGGTTGTGTAATGTTTCAGAGAATGAGCTGGAACTCGTGATTAACTTCAAAAGTATTAGGTCAGTCCATAATTTTTGAGAACCTTTGGTGTTTTTCGTTTTAATTAAATACTTATCATATTTCTCTGATGTATTTTTTCAAGAATGTACACTGGTGTGCAACAAAACTTAAGGACCAGATGGATAAATTGACATAACTTATTACCAATTTGGTGGAATTGGATGAAACTGCGCAAGTGTATTGCCAAAAGCCTTACAGTCATAGACATGGAAGTGGGCCTCATATATGCAGCGGTCGGCTTCAGTATGGAGCCAAAAGGGAGTGGCCCATAAAACGAAGGGTTTGGTGGGGCAGGACAAGAGGGAGTGTACTGAGCAGGGAGAAGTCACTGTGGAAAGTAGTGGTGCCCTTGATCACAACAGTCTCAGAGACAACACGAGGGTGACTTTGCGCGAGAAAGAATCTCTGGGAAACTGGGAAGAAGGAAGATTTGTAAGCAGTGTGGTCCATTAGTTTGATGTTGCTCACCTTATTGTTTTGAGCGCATAAGGGCAATATGGACTGCAGCTGCTGCTGCCCCTAGAAGAGTAGGTGGTGGATCAGGTTTAACCGCAACTGCGGGTGATCCTTACGTTGTGCAACGGACAAGAATTGACCTACGTCAGTCACAGGTTGCAGTTGCAAAAACATCTCTCAGAATTGTGAGGCACGTAATCCCAGGCGGAGCAGTGGAACAGTGACCGTATAGGCATGATCTGTCTGACCGATGAACAGTATCTGGTGTTCGTTCGAAACCCGCGCATCGGCGGGAACATTTGCTAGGTGTCGGGACATTAGCGAAGGACCACTGATTTGGATGATTGCGTGTTCTTCACATTCAAGATCAAATTGGATATAAGTAGTGATTTTAAACTTATCCGCACGTGGCTAGAATAGGATCATGTAATCCACCCGCGAAATCGTTCGACATGATTGTTTTGATAGTCTATTCGATATGGTGTGGGGAGGCCTAAAGTCGGAAGATGTACCAAGCTCTCAACTCCTGGTCGCGAAATGCTTTCTGATCGACGATATTGTGACGCTGTGCTCCTCACTTCTGTGCATTTGTTCAAGAATGTCTTTGACCTCAACTTCAATCGTATGGAGGACAAGCTGCGAGAGCATCGAGCAGCCTAGGTGGAAAACTCCTGAAAATCGAGGATTTCCAGCGATCGGTCGAGCCTGCCCACTTACCTCAAACAAATGCTATGGAGCACGTGTGGAGCACATTCAGGAAAGCAATTGTAGCGCATCCCCATACACCAACAATTGTCCAGCAGTTGTCAATCACGGTCTTCAAGGAATGGATCGTTTCTCCACAAGAACTCTTAACCAACCTTGTGCCGGTATTGGAGCACGTGGCAGAGCATGCTTTGCAGTCCGTAGTGTTCGTACACCCCACCAAGGACCAGCTCCTCCGCTCTTTTGAATATCTGCCATGAGCTGGAGTAGCCTCACCCATCGACCTCTTCAGACAGGGTATTTGAGAAAAAAATGATTTTTCTAATCGTCCCGTTGCGCTTTTCTGGCTAATAACTCTCTGCACTGTATCGCAACATTTACTTCTATATATGTGCCAAATTTGATCTACCTAGGTTAGCTAGCAACCGGATATCATGTGAAAGTTACTTCGGTCCCTAAGTTTTGCACACCAGTGTATATATTACATCACCATTATTACCAACATATAACCAATGCGAGGGTAGGTATTCAGTGTCTCTCTTGTAGAATTTCATAGAGTTCTGATCGAAGAAAAATTGGATGTCGATTTTGACATTCATGGTGATTCAAGTGAGATTTCTTCTCCAGAAGGTGATTGAGAGAGGAGAGCGGATAGTCGTTCGTTGACGCAGGATTAGTGCTACAAGGCGGAGCTAAAAGAACTGACCGCCCGAGAGTCTCCAATTTTTTAGGAATTTTCTTAGCAAGGCGGGCTCGAACGACCTCAGAAAAAATAGATTTTGTCTTCTTTGCTTTCAAGTTGAAGGCGTTGCCATCAAGCTGTCACGATTATCTTCATCACTGACACTGGTATTAGTTGGTGCCGGTTCCCAGCGCAAAGCCCCTCCGTATTCCGCCAACGACTCAGGAAGTTCGAATTCAGAGGGAGTTGGGTTTTGCTGTCAGAACTCCCGAATCGTTTAAGCTAAGCTACTGCGGCTTGTGGATTTGTTAGCACACTGCACCCAGTCCACATCACCGATGAGTATGATGGATGGTCATTCGAAGGAACTATGGGAAACCAAGAGGAACATGATGATGTCAGATCGGGTTTAGAGCTGATTCGGGCTCAGAGCATGTGAGAGACAAACTCCATATTTTCAAACCTTAGCGACTTTATCGAGTTGTCTCAGTACTCTGCCCTGTTACACCAACTCTGACAAATAGTGCTCACCTTGTTCATATTTTTTTGTGTTCAGACGCGTGGAAAATCCTAATCGGTAGTCATGAAGAAGAGGCTCAGAAGTAGGTTTCAAAGAAATTGGAATCTAGCTAAAGAAAGTAACAAGCAAACGAGATGGCTAGCCTGTCGGATAGGCGAGCTTGTGTGCTAGGTTGCAGGACATCTTGGAAAGCTTCAATACTTATCAAAAGATTTTTACACCAATACATGTAAAGTGTCTCAAAAATTATGGACCGACCTAATATAGATCGTCCTTCAGATAACTTTCCCCGATACGGGGAACAGATTCCAGAATTCATCGTCATGCACTTTCAAAATTTTAAAATGACAGCGCGCATCAAGGAATAACCTTTTTGATTTGATCTGAGTGTATTGGCCATGTACTTCCCTAACAAATAACTTGAACTCATGGTGCATGTCAAGTAATGACCCGTCGTCAACATTAACATAAATCCATTGTTTGCCGTGTGAAGTACATGGCGCAACACGCTCATTCGCCTGTGCGTGGCCGCGTGATGCATATTCATGGTGCAGCGCCGCTTTGTTTCTTCCTTGATTGGCGTCTTCTCATGCTTCAAGGTTGTAGGTATACTTTTTCTGGTCA
>MU896038.1:0-13249 GCA_036418205.1 Ostertagia ostertagi
AATTTTCCGATTAAATGCTTGGTCGGGGTGGATGTTAACCACTTCAAGTCTGCGTGCAACGTATCGAGCCAGCGCTGCTTCGGGCGTCCCTTAGGCCGCTTTCCGGGCACGTCAAGGTTGAGACCGATCTTACGGACACTGTCATCATTCGCGCGAAGAACATGACCATACCATCGAAGACGGGCTTCGCGCATCTTGTCGACAATTGGAGCCACACCGAATCGCTCTCTGATGACATCGTTTCGAATGTGGTCTAATCGTGTGACTCCGGCTGTCCAGCGCAGCATCTTTGTCTCCATCACACTGAGACGGGCTTCACTTCTTTCCTAGTACCCCACACTACGGTACACTCAAAGCCGTAAATTTCGACTGGCCCAATGACTTCAAGTATTGCGAGAGTTTAGATCTTGAATTTGAGACGTTCTGGTATGTTCTTATCGCAGAGAACGCCAGTCATCGAGCGCCATTTCGACCAGGCTGCATTCACGCGAGAATTCGTTTCAAAACCAGGCTGCCGTCAGACGCGATTGCTGATCCAAGATACTTGAATGTTGTTGCACGTGTGAGCTCAGTACCATTGATCTTAATAGAGCCTGGCTCACTCGGATCGGTGGTCAAGTACTCTGTCTTTTTGACATTCAACCTGAGTCCGAACATAGCTAGACGGTCGGACCAGGCTTTGCACCTGTTGCTCGAGCGTGCTTTTATCTTCGCTAGCGAGCATCACGTCATCAGCATAAAGAAGCGTCCATGGAGCCGGCTTCTGGAGATCTCTCGTAATGGCATCCATGACGACAACAAATAGGAGTGAGGATAACGCGAAGCCTTGACCTACTCCGACAGATATAACGTCAAGCGGAACGCGATCGAAAGCCTTCTCCAAGTCTAGGAAGGCAAGGTGCACCGGTCTTTGTTTTTCGCGATGCTTTTCTAGCAGAAGGCGAGCGGCGTGTATGGCATCGATGGTGCTGCAACCAGCAACAAAACCACACTGGTTGGTGGTCAGCTCGACGATGTCCCGGATACGGCTGTCTACAATTCGCTCAAAGATTTTCATGCTGTGCGAGAGCAGGCGAATTGGACGGTAGCTGGTGCAGTCTCCAGGACTGCCCTTCTTCTTCCAGATGGGAATCGTCGTGCTTTGTTGCCAGCTCTCAGGCACCTTCTTCTCTGCAATGATCTGGTTGAAGAACTTCGTCAACCATTCTGCAGGATTCCAGCACTTGGACTTCCACAAGTCGGCCGCTAGGTCATCGGGACCGGTTGCTTTGCCTGGCTTCATTCTTCAAAGCTATTATGGCCTCACTCACGGTTATCAGGCGGAGCGCAAGCGATGGCAGGATGGGAGGGTTCAACTGCCGAAATGTTTCGGAGTACTTGTGCCGTCGCTTCAATGCTTTCTTGAGGTCCGTCAAAAGGTGTTCGTTTTTGTTATTGATGGCGAAGAACTTTTCTAATTCTTCTCAAAACAGTCTAGTGATAGCAAGTCTTTGCGAGTTGGTAAACCATCGACTCGCAGAGACTCGCTATCGCTAGACCGTCTTAGAAAGCCGCTACCGCTCTCCATCGCGCGACTCGAGTTTCTGTTGATATCAGCAAAATGAGCTGCTTTCGCAGAAGCAACGGCCTTCTTTGCCTCTTTCTTCGCTATCTGATAGCTCCGCCAGTTATCAGCTGTCTTTTCGTGAAGAAATGCGTGGTACCGCTTCTTCTTCTTCGCGCACTTTCTCTCTGACCTGGTCCGTCCACAGCCACGTTTGCTTGTCAATTCTCCGCCGTCCAGGCTTCGTCATGCCGAGCTCGGATCGATGCAACCCGAGTTATTTCTTCAGCATCTTTCCAAGTTTTGTCGACTGCCGGCAAGCAGCGACAGTCGCTCCTTTTTCTTTCAGTCGCCACCACTTGATTCTCGCTGGCCCACACCTTTCGGCTAGTTTCTGTTTCGGCGGGGCGATCTTTAGCGTACAAATCAGTGGTCGGTGTTGTGTGACGACCGTTTCATAAGGTACTATTTTAGCGTCCAGTTACTGAGCCCTTGATGCGGTGCCTGACAAGGACAAGGACGAAAACAATTGGTTCTGATTTCGCAGCTATAGAAGGTGATGAGGCACGTTTTAGAATTTTGTGTTCACAATGGAGAGCGAGTCTGCATATTCAAGAATTCGCTCGCCATCAGTATTACGTGACCCATATCCAAAACCACCATGACAGCTATAACCGTCTTTCGTAGCGCCCACGTGCCCATTGAGGTCACCTGTGACAACTATAGGCTTCTTGTGACGGTACCTCATTTTTGTCGTTCAGTGACGACAATGATCTTCATCAAGCGGTCATCGAAGCGTTCCACGCTCACTATCGAATCACGGAAGCGTTCAGAGACAATCATCCCGACGCCGTTGGTGGTTTTGGGACCGCCACAGAGAACGGCTTTGAAGCCGCGGCAAGAGTCCTTGTGCAGCGTTTCCTGCACATCACAGAAATCAATACGTTGGCGCTCTAGAGCTTCTGCTAACTCGTACGAGCGGCCCGTTAACGTGCCAACATTTAACGTCGCAACGCGAGTCTTCCATACGTTGCGGGACTTTTGGACTAGCCTAGTTGCCCCCCGATGCCGTCCTTGCACCGGAGACCCTCGCATACTTTTCACACTCGCCGGGCTTTGCGAGTGCGCGTCGGCTCCCGCGGACGCCGTAGCATTATCTCGAGATTCATAGCGACATTAACATTTGTGATGTGACGTGGGTGTTCGTAGGCCGGCCTGTTGCTCCCAGTGGCACCCCATGGAGGAAAAGACACCACCACCACTCCAAAGCCTGGTTTGCCAGAAGCGAATACACAGTACGAGTCGATATCCGAACGTTGGGGTAGGTGTTTGCCCGGACTGACGTGCACTTGATAGAAAGTTGCGTGATTGAAGTTATAGCCGACAGGTTGAAATATTGTGATTGTGACGTGTCTGCTCTGTAGTCGGCCGTGTCGAGTGGGGGGGGCCGGTGTGCGGCCGTGGCGATGATGCGGAGATGTCGCGAGTGCTCGAAGGGCGTAAGGCCAGGGTGGGGCGAAGAGTGGGGGGCGGTGGGTTGGCGCGTCAGTGGCACGCCTATGAAGAAAAGCCGTTATCAGCTACTGCGGTAGCCCTTTTTGGCGAGAGAGGGCGAATACGTGTATATTTCGATCCGGACACCTGATTTGCTTACCAGAAGGGTCTTTCAGGGCGTGACAAGCTTTTTGAAAACGGTCTTTTGCATGATATAGGGGCAGATGCGGGAACCACAGAACCATGTTCAATTTTTCCTGAACGGCCCTCTGAATACCAGAAAAGGAGGTCCCTAGTTCGATTCCTCGTGGTAACAAATTTTTGCATTTCGAGTTGACGTGCCAAAATTCGCGCAAAATGGAGTTAGAACCAACCAGAACAATCAGAACTCCATTTTGCGTATAATTTTGGAACGCGTAAATGGCAGAGAATTCGTCACCATAAGAGCGATCGCGATGCTAGGTGCGACCCTTTTGTGTGGCGTATTGTTGAGAGCGGCGCCGTGCAGAGTAAAAATTAACACATGGGTCTGTGGTCCGAGTCGACGGTTGGTCCCGATATAGCATGCAAGATAGACTTGTTGTGTTCAAAAGCTCGTCACGATCCCTAAAGACTTGCCTGGTAAGCTCACCAGCCTAAATAAATAGGACTCTGACTTGAAAGCGATCCCTACTGACATTCATACTTGATCGATCATGAAGTAACAAAAAGAGATATGGCATATCTAGCGTAGATTTAGTCCTTCGTCCAGAAGTGTTCAGATATTATGTTCGCCTTCCTTGTGCGGGCTGGGATATGTGTGCCTTTGGTTATTAGCCGGGGCGCTATATTGTAGGGGCAATATCCGCGATATTAGCTAAGCTCCGTTCCAACTTGAGTCCTGATCGCCGCGTAATAACATGGTGCATTTTTGGTGTGTGGGCCATTCGAACATTGATCTTGATTTTTTCTACATGCGATTAGAGGCCTATACTTTATAGGTAGGTACGACGAATTCAATCAACTTAAAATGATCACCTTCATTCGGCATATAAAACACATATGGGTGCATATGCTTCAATCAGTGGGGAACAATTAACGGCCCGTGAGAGATCGCTCAAATTCAACTCGAATATCTATGTAGCGCGGACGCCGAGCAGAAGTGAGGCGGTGGTTTCTAAGTTAGTATACAGGATAGTGGTGACAGTGGATGTCTTGAGTGATAAACAGGATATTTGGATACAGGAGACTTTTGGAGATTATAACATGCTCAATAATGAGTAGCGATGCGAGAAGAACCGTGTCGATGAAGCTAGAGGTGTGAAATAAAAGTATTCAGTTTGATTCATTGTCATAATAGAGGTCACTTATATGCTCAGATACGGGGCAATCCTCATTTTAATGTTCGGACATTAAGCTTGTGCGGCGTCAGCTAAATAGCATGCATCGTCTTCTTTTCGTTTCTGAGATATCGGCGTGGTACATAATATAGTATACTGATGGAGTTGTTTCCATTCAACATAATACCATCAATTAGTTGTTCGACACTGAGTATTATTGTCACTCGATGCGATGGTGTCCTATAAGGGTATTTTCAGCTCCGCACATTCTGCCTTATCGAGCATGAGTTTAGCTAAATAGGCAGCTATGATGGAGCCTAACCCTTTATCGGCTGCAGTTTCAGAAAGATTTTCGCTTTCACGCTTCACAGAAGCTTCAGTATGAAGATCACAGCTAATGTCAATCAATGATGTCGTCGATGTTCCGTCGATATTCATAACCTCGTATTCTGATAATAAACATCCAGAACGCGGTTGCAGCTTGTGGTGGTAGAGGGAATCATGGCCGCGGTGAACAGTACCGGTGAGTAATGCGCGAACAAAAAAGTGGAAGGGATTCCTAGTAGCATATCGCTTCTGCGGTCCTGCAAAATCAATCGAGATCTACTTCACAAGCTTAAAGCGAATATCGCCATAGCACCCATTGTCCTAGTGGAACAAGGTAACTAGATATGGAGTGAGGTGCGTACATCAGCTAGCAGGGGTGTGCTCTAATATTTCGGGCAGAGGAGCAAAGCGGATTGCACCTCGATATTGAGGCAAACGAACGATTTCGCAAGTGACGCTAAGGGATCCTTGTTTAGCTCTATTGATTTTCGCGTTACGATAGGCAGCGTGTAAAGCGTGGGACGTTGGTGGACGGTTTCGACGGGCTCTTTTGGTTCCGTTTCACGGCATTATCAATCTATGCACCAGTCGGTTTGCACCGCTTTGCTGCTACTGTACGTCCAAATCTCAATAGAAACTAGTGAGCGGATCGCTTCAAGAGTGTAGTTTTTTCGGGATCCTGCTCGATCAGCGCTTTCGTCATCACACTTACAGCGCTATACTTACAGCCGAGTACTTCCGCGACTTTCGGGACGATGATCGTTGTGTGGAGGATACGTGTTTCGTATAGATGATATGATTCGCTTTCGATGTGCTCCCTCGGTAGTTTTAACACCTCTTTTTTTCTCACTTTGTACTCGCTTGCACATGCTGTACTAGACGCTAGTAGAGATGGAGCGACATTACCAGCTGCATTTGTATTAAACCAGTTAAGCGGCTGAACGCGGAGGAACATCGGGCGCGATCGATTGGAGTAAACTGTTTTTCATATCTTACGACTGTTGCTAGACATGTGTGTAGAGCTGCTAAATGTGCACTTCCAGGCTCAAGATGTAATCTTACGAAATCCAGTTGTTCGTCAGAGTTGGGAACTTTCACATGATGATGTTGAATTGACTAAAAAACTAGGTGAGGATCGGTTGATTCGCACAACTGCTTCGTTCGCTGGTGCTCAGGTACTATTCGTGAGCAATGAGCAGTTGAAGATCATCTCAAAATCCAATCATAACTTTTATACAAACGTAGATATTGAAGAAGCCAAGACTAATGACAGTAGTCATGATGTCTATCTTTGCATACACCCACGGAAGTTTCTAGAAGCTCCTAGATAACAAAAAATTTGAAAGGTGGCAGAAATTTTCCTACTACCTAATACTTACTCACACCAAGGAAAGCTCTTTAGGCCTGCCAGCCTACACTTATTCGAGTTTCTATAAGAATTTGCCTCTATGATGGCACAATAATTCACATGTTCTGCATTGCTGAGTTTTTATGTGAGATGTTCGCCTGAATTTGTTGACAGAAAATAAGTTGAAAGGTAGATAGGATGACAAAAATAGATAGTGGTGGAAAACCTGACATGTGACTTGTATAGTTACATTATTAGCGGTGTTCCACTGTGTGTAAAACACATTCTCTTCAATTACCCAGTAGCAAAGTGTTATAGTAAGTCAACTATTGAAACGGAACAAAACCCATTAACTCAAGCACATGGCCAATTTTGGATCGTTTGTTTCAGATAGATAGTAGGCGCATAAGATGGGCTAGAGTTTGCAGAATTCTTCTATTGCAGGAGAAGGAGCGTTCGGAGAAGTGCACATGGGAAAATTAAAATTGAAGGGAGGAGGCAAGGCTACAGTTGCAGTGAAGCTCGTGAGAAATAACACTTACTTACAGTGGGCAAAAATTACGGTAACAAGACAACGTGGTCATAAAAACCATTGTAGCTGCAAAACCTCAAATAAACAATACCATCCTAGTAGTGGAACATTACAAACAGGAAACAATATTAGTGCTTTCAGGGACCGGATACATGAATTGAGACTTTTTTAAAGCTCAACGATTTCGTTGCGGCAAGTGTCTAGTAGTCCAAAGTTCCCGAGAGCGTCTGCTCAGCTAGTCGATGTTCCAGTTGTACTTACTGTCTTCGTCTTCAGCACGTTCACTGCAGAGCATTTATAGAGTTCAAGTTGAAAGAGCTATGTTGCCAGTTACTGAATATGATGAATTCTACGATATTCTGTTGGCATCAGTTCTTCAGACAATGCCCGCTATGTGGATGGGCGTTCAGTTTTGCTCGGATGCCCAGGTTGCTCTGGACCGAGGCACTAGCCAACAAGGAAAGGCTCTCAGTCGCATGGCCATCCAAGAAGAGATGTACACGACTAGTACCTCCGAGTGCTGATCTTGAATCTACCTTCCGAATCTGCTAAATGGTTCTCTCAACAGAGTTATGCAGCAGAACAGCACGGCTCTAGTGGGCTATTAGAAGCTGTTTAGTTGTACTGCTAAAGAGTGGAAAGCAGTAAATACGATAAGGAACCGAAGTTTTGACTGAGAGTCCTAACCGCTGAAGCTGCGCTGTTTTGCTTCATAACTCTATTCAGAGAATCGTTTAGCAGATTTGGAAGGTAGATTTGAGATCAGCGTTCGAAGGCACATCTAGGCGTATGCATCTCCTCTTGAATGGCTATAGCAACCTGGGGCAGCTCCTTGTAAGTCCGAAGAAGTTTGGGTAATTCTTACCTTCCTGCTTTATATATTGAGCGGCAGAAGTCTGATGTGTATTCGTTAGTCCTGCTTTAGCTATTCCGCGAAACATTTTGATTGGCTGGTTGACTCCACCAGAAATTAGACACCTTGCCCACAAGTTCCCTCCTAAGGAGTGTGCTAATAATACTTCACGAAAAATTGTGCTGATAACAATTTTAGCGACCAACCATCGAATTGAGCGAGCTTGATTCCAGCGCTATTTCGCACGTGTCTTTGAGTTATTACACGTAGCGATCTTTTCACGTCCACATCTACTGATTCTGAGAATTGTCGATTCAACTTCGTAATGGTAGCCGATAAAGAGGTTCTTAGAGACTCTGGACTTTCTTCCAATGTAAAGGTAAGAAAAAGGAGTGACTGTTCCTTGAGACTTTGAAGAAATGTTCTTTCCAAAATTGTTTCATTTATGTGGCAAATCATATATAAGCTACATACAGTAACTTACTAACACAAATAAGTAGAGCATACATTACTTTTGAAAATTGCAAGTAGCACGCTCTTGTTGCCCTCGTTTTTGCCCACCCTATTTTATTATCATTTTGTTACGTCGTGCATGAGTTCGCTTTGACAAATCATTTGGCGAAGATGGAGCAATCATAAGTACTTTTTGGCCGTAGTGGACAGGTATCGCCGGCTCGTCCAAAGTACCACTTCACATTCGTGATCCCGTTCCACCAGTCCACTCTTCTTACAGGGTGTCTTATGAGCATATAAAATATCCTTGTCAAAACACATACACCGAATATGTTGAAATAGCTTTATTGTTTGATTCGTATAACTCGAAGAAAGAAACAGCTGCAGAAGTAAAGAAGACATTTGTAGTACATTTGCTTGTGGAAAACGTGACACAAACGATTCGGTAGCTAGTCGTTGTTGATGATCAACAGAACTCTCATTAACCTGGAAGGGTACCAACTCCTGTGTAATTTGAGCAGATATTTCAAAGGAGATATTCCACTACAATAAAGGTGCATTGTTATTTGATAACCATATAGGAGCAGTTTCTCATGTAAAACCACGGGTTGCGTTATTATATTAGAAAATTGAAGAGTAATTCATTGGGTAGAAAGCGAGTAGCGCCACAGAAAACACGGAAATTCTACTTGTGAGGCCGATCATGGTGTGATGGAGATACGTAGCGCTAACGCGGAAAACGCGAAAGAGCACGTCGTACGCGAGAAGGCGCACACGCCACGTACATATGCTACAAGTGACAAGCGTGGTGCGGTCGCAACATCAGGCATCAACATGATGAATAGATCCCTTGTTGCATAATTCAAAGTTGCAGCAATCCTACCACTCCTGTGATTAGCGATATTGCCACAACAGCCATGTAGGTGATTTCACTACAGGTCTAGTCGCAACCCGTGCCATTAAATACCAAGTAACAAACAGTTGCAAAATTTGAGTCGGTTCGAGGCTTATAGCTCATAAACTTCTTTTTTGAATACATAATAACCTTCCATTATATAGACCGTTAACTTGTTGTGTCGGTTTGCATGTCTGTCTGATTGCCCGTCAGCAAAATGAAGTGAGTGGCAACTTGCCACTGGCAAGGCAGCAAATGGAACAAGCAAGCCAAGGAGCTAACAAGGTCTGTTAGCTAACAGTTGTTTGTTCCATTGCGCTGTCAATGTTTTGAAAGGGCATTCAGTAGGTAACTGTTCCTGCATAATTGGCCAACACTATTTTAACATCACCTAGCACACTCTCGGCCATTCCACATTGTGCTGCAGGTAAAGCTGGAGAGCAAAGGGAGGGGAAGGGAGGATTAGCGAAGGAAAGAGGAGGACCATTTCCTAACAGAACTTAGGAGCAATGAACTATTGAAATATCACTACGTCATTCCATGATTTTTGTGATGCTCCCACAATATTAAACACCTTTTGTGCATCGCGTCACCTCCAAGTTTCGTTGTCACAAGGGGACACTTCGAAAGGAGCAAGGTTTACGCATAGAAGTGAGGTTCTGGCGGTTGCCGAGGAACCAGCGTGGTCTGCAATCGCTTCATTCTATATACAAATCACAACTTTGGCGTGTCGCTTCGCCGGTGCGTGTGTCGTTCTGTTCGTTCAGACCAACCGCTAACAGAAACGGGAAGTCGAAGAGCTACACTTCGTATCATGATTATGATAACACCCTCAGCGGCTATTATACGAGATTGAGTCACTCAGCTCATTCTACATGGTGCTGCGGTGGCACATAGAGGCTGGAAGGGGGAGGTGGAGGAGGCGAGTAGAGGGAGAAAGATGGAGGGAAGGAGGGAAGGAGAGGAGAAAGGGTGGGAGGACTCGGTGCTGCTGTGGCAGCCAGAGGGGCAAGAGTGGAGGGTAGAAGAGGGGGTGGGAGAGGAGGCAGGACGAGAGGCAACAGCTTCAAGAAAAAGGGTAATCCTGATGAGTTACTTGACCGTGAATATCGCCGAGGTTTGATCACACACACACGGCTACATAAACACCGATTGAGCACATTCAGTCTCATTTCACATGGTGCTGCATAACAGCTGGAGGGCACGGGAGAACGAGAAGGAGAGGAGACTATCGGCTCTCGAGGCTGAGGCCCAAATCGGTGTCGAGGTTTTATTTCAGCATTAGGTCGCCATTCGATAACATCCACAAGAATAGCTCGAGTAAAGCATTCCACAAACTGTCCTTTCTGCCTGATGCCGTGCTGTTCACGATTACCTTTCTATGTGCTGGGGTCTCTTCCATGGGCACGCTGTACACATCCAGAACCGTTGGCTAGACCCTCGCGTCATCTTTTGACACTCAATGATGGAAAATAAACCCTAATGCGGTTACCTAGCCTATCTTGATACCCTAGCATATCTTGCCAAACCTGTTCATAGGTTTGGCAAGATATTCCCCTCGCCCCACCTGGAGTATCAGCTGGGCGATCTGACTGGTATACCAAGAATGAGTTTTGCTTCGCTATCGCTCCTCACACGGAAGGCTTCAGCGGATTTTAGAGTCTGTGCAAAATTAGGTTACTCTGCTAACATGTCCAGTAGCAAGGCGCTTTGGTGAACTGTGCCGAAATGCACAGGTTCCCAGTCCGTTTTAGCCCCAGTCCCTATGGTGTGAAGCGCGGCATAGCACGCGGGGCCTAACTACTATAATATGACAGTATGATACATAGCAACCCGGTACACACTTTTTCTTCTGGTCTCTGGAATGTTCTGAGAGCGAATCAGACAACCTAGACAACCTTGCCGCATCGCCCATCTGGGTGCATGCTGTCCCAGTGGGCAGATTTCAGCACTGCCCATCTCTTCACTATACAGCCTGACTCACGCAGTACCCATCCAAGACGTGGTCAGTTCTCTTCAGGTGATTTTCAAGCAACAAATACAATCTTGTGTATTATTCTTACAAACGCGTCTCAGGCGTACAGACAAGTAAACTTACAGTGCAGTATGATAGTATGGTACTCGTTCGCTTAACGCTTTCCCCCAGCCTCAGCTCAGAGCGAGAGCGTGATTCGAAGGAGTATCATACCATACTGAGAGTGTAAGATGGGAGTGGAATTCATCTAACAGAGAGTCATCAGTGCACCAGAAGCTTATTGTGAGTCGTTTTGGAGCCTTCTGATAGGTTACTGGTGGCTCCATATTTATGGAACACTTGAATGTTCCAATATAAGAAGCTAGAGGGATTCATTCATTGGGTGCGAACTCATGCATTAGACCGGCAGATTTCACCGCAAATATGTCATGCTTCAGGCCAAACTGGAAGTTCTAACGAAAGAGCAAATCAAAGAAATCATGCATGAAGCCCGTCTGATGAGACACTTTGACCATCCAAATATAATTAAATTCTACGGAGTTGCCGCCGGCCAGGAACCTCTAATGGTTATTATGGAATTGGTGAGCTCTTCTTCTCGTTCTTGTACTTGGATTAGTCAATAAGCATCAGCAAAGAATAGAACGAAAGTCGCTTGTCTGAAAGAGTTCCCGTTTTTGTAGGCATTACAGCTGCCTTCTTTATAATATCATCAACTTTCCAATAGGTCCTATAATATTCAATGTCAAGGACGATCTAGGTATTCTGCTAGGGCACCAACCATTCTTCGGTATAGCGCAACTCAATTGTCGAAATGCAAGTGCCTTGTCATCGTTTTGGATGAAGTCTCCACTCTCCGAAATCGCGCGCTTTAACCCGATTCTCTCATTGCGTCGCCTGGTACGTAGCCGGCCAAACGCCGTCTTCCATGCCTCGCCTGGCTCTGCCTGGTCCTTCGATGGTCCATAACGTGTAGTTTTTGTACGTTTGTTTCTCTTCAGAAACCGAATCTTCATGCGTGAAACTTTGTGTGCTATTTCCAGTGATCACAACTGACATATTCATGTTAGGAAAGAGTGCAAGAATTTTCCGCGCAAGATTCCTTTAAGCGGAGCCCCGCCCACAGAGGGCGTGGCGTGCGTCGAAATGAACTGTACCGAAGACCAAGATTTCGATTTCAGTGACCTCGAAACTGGGCCAAAAAGTGGGTAAAGGTGTGCATTGGTAAGTCACATCGAATTAGGGAGACCCACCCCCGGTGGGCGGGGCGTTCTCCAAAAAAGCAGTGCTTTATGAAAAATTTCATAACTCGGTTGGGAGAAAGCCTACAGAGCAGAAAACAATTTGGTGTAGGGAGCAATGTCTAAGGTGTTTCCTGCATACATGACGTGGGCGGAGGCCCGCCCAGAATGGGCGGAGCGCGCTCTGAAGTGTAATTTTCGTAATTGAAATCCGCTAAATACTCCCCTACGACTTTCCAAACAACGGCTTAACATCTAGCGTTCCAGGTTGTTTGGAAGATCACGTAGGACGGTGGGCGGGCTCAATGGGGTTGGGGCGGCGCCAATGCTCCAACCTAGGCTCCTAGCGCCTAAACCTTATCAAAACGCCCCGCCACTTCTGCACATGGTCTGCCCTTGCGTACTGCTGCATATTTGACGGGGAAAACCTAATTTCGCCAGAAATCCCGGAATTTGCCTTTAAGAGAGTAAATCGAATTTCATAAGCAATAGCAGTAAGCATAAAAGTGTGGCACTGCATTCATTTTTAGTCAGCTGACAATGAAGAGAGTTTATATGTTTTGATATGCTGCGAAAATCATGGTTTGTGCAACTAGAGCTTCCGAATTCGCGTTCCCGCTAGTTTTCATCGATGAAGATATAGATATAGATAAGATATATAAACACTCCAAGGCTTCGTCAGGCGCAAGGATGACTGTTATATAGTTGATTTCGAATGAATTGATTTCGACTTGTTTTTGTTTGTTAACTGCTGTTTTTGGGCCGCAGTTCGCCTTGCGAATGTTTCACAAGAATGCTGGGTTGTGAACAAAACTTTCGGCCCCAGGCGGGACTCTGAACCCGCACCTCTTGCTTACCGGGCGAGTGCGCTACACTGGAAGAAATGTTCGCTCTCAACAGCAAATCAAAACACTGAGGAGAAGCCTGGTCAGAGTTCGAGAAGATATCCTTCTGAAGTATTTTAGCACGGCGGTGAATGACTTCTGCTCGCGTCCAAAGGTCTGTATTCAAGCCCAAGGTAGCATTGCGAAATGATGAACCTGTGATTGCAATGGCGTCATGTTGGCAAAACAGTGAACCTGTGTTTGCAATGGCGTCATTGGCAAAGGCCTTAGAAATCACTCTCAATCCGTTGCATCGCCAGTTTACAAAGATGGGTAATTTCCGCACCCTGCATACTGTAGCTGGCGTGCAGCGCGTGCCCCTCCATAAGGAATATATTGCAAAATGCCGTACCTTTTAGGCAAACTGTGGAGCGCTCGACTCTTATCT
>MU896041.1:0-17752 GCA_036418205.1 Ostertagia ostertagi
TATAGCGATTCAATAAATTTTGCTACTCTTGATATTTGGTCGAGAATGAAGTTTATCTGACAACGCTTAGCTTATGGTTAGTTTAGCCGAATAGGTTGTAGATCGTGGTAGATGATTGGTCCCACTCAATTTTCTCTGTCATTTGTCAACGTTCTTATGGCTTTCTGAATAAAGCTACTTCCTGTCACACAATCATCATCATCCTCTCAGTTTAATCATTTGTCAATCAGAGCGCTACATAATATTTGCGCTAGAGGTAGCGGGATTGTAGAAATTCGCATTCAGGCACCACTTATCAGTCCTTCTTGACAGTTACCACCCACATTCTGTTCCCGTCTTGCGCCCTTCTAGGGATGAGGCTACCAACGTCCTACTGTAGCCGCTAATGGTGCATGAATTTAATCACATAATAATTCTAACAGAATTTAGAAGCTGTTATGTTGTTATCACTTTCGATCATCCACCATCTGTGCCTCCGTCCATTTCCCCACACAACCGGAAAGGCAAATGCTCCAATTTTCACCGCGAAGGGCGCAACGAGAATGGCCATGCTCATAATTTGCTATCAGTTTTTGTCGCCCAACATCTGTGTTCCCGTTCAGCCCCCTGTATTCAATTTCGCACCGCTGCTGCAACGCGTTTGATGAATTTAGTGACTCTGGAACGTAGACAGACCGCAATTGACACAGTCCTTTATAGCAGATAGCAATGCTTCTAAAAGTTCTTGATGTTTTAGGATGATACGATATGTCCGTCGGATGAACGTTCAATTGAGCTTATAGAAACCATGGTTAATCAGGTTCGTAGAAAAATCAATCCGGCCACTCTACTTTTCATTTCGTCCGGCTGAATTTTGGGTAACCAGAAGCAATTTTTATTTCCTGAAAGGGACTGTTTATAGGTTCGTGCGCTCCACCCAAAGTCGAAACGTATACATATTGGTGCTGATGAGGCATTCCATATCGCTGAGGATGATCGATGCCGTGCTCGTATCTCTCAAATGGGATTATCCGACCAGCGAAGAGCAACTGAAAAGCTTAAACTTGCTCACATAGCCAAGTAGGTACTACGGCTTTCAAAAGATTGTTCGAGTCAGTTTACTTCTTCGATGATGTACAGAAAAGTATTTGCGATTTTTAGGGTGGCGCGAATTGCAAAAGGCGCCGGATTCAAGGAGGTTTTCGCTTGGAATGATATGTTCGATAAGTCGCTGGTAGAAGATATTCGTGCAGCTGGACTGGGAGATTTGATTATCCCAGTTGTTTGGGGCTACAAAATTGATGTCACAGAGGAAGGATATTTCCCACCGGGACTGTTCGAAAGGCTACCTCAGGTGATTTATAAATGTTTTCTGGTTCTTAAACAATGCGAGGGTCTCAACTATGACTGGGGTCAACTGTAGTGAAGAGCTAGGGTGGCAGGCGTTGACTGATTTATGACCATGACTAATATCTTTTATTGTGAACTTTTCGAGCGGTGTCTTTTGCTTAGTCTGCTTTCTTTGCAAAAATTTGGATTACTTTAGGTGACTCAAAGTATCACACCACTTTGTGCGCTCCTCTCCTCCACCAATTTTAGTTGCGCTTGAACCTGCAATTTTATTTTTATCTTTATCTAAAGGATCGACAAGAATGCTCTAGAATTATCAATGGAGCGGTTATTTCGTAATATCTCATGATGGCATTGGTTGTACTTTTCTTAAATTGGAAAAGCTGACAATGCTTTCTCGAATAAGGGTTTTGCCGTTATGGTCTCCGGCTGCGCGGCCTAATTCACGATTCCTCTTGAATAGTCATATTGCTTTTTCGGAACATCTCACGATCAGAAGAGTAGAATACTTCTTTCCGTGAGGTATAAACATACATGTAGAATTGCTGGGTTTTGTCGCATTCCGCCGAAAGAGACGAAAAGACGCGGAGATGCTCATGTTGAGCTTGGCACGCGCCATTTGCGTGGACATCCACACATTGACTGGGAGGACCGCTGTCATTGCAAATGTGATTGGGGATACCTGGGGCTCTGATGACGAATTGGAGGCTAGTGGGGGAAAATGTGATTTTGCTGGAGTTAATATGAAATCAGTTAGCGAGACCTATATAAACACTCGTTTCTTTTGCCGCTTTCTGTACCGAAAAGGTGGACTGCCAAAATCAGGCACCAAATCTCAAAATATCTATGCTTTTTTGGCTCTCTGTTGCATTCCAAACATTACTTCTAGTATAGCCTTTGGAGAACCGCGCATGCTTCAAAAGTTTTGCGTCCATCTGGGACAGTGAAAATTTCAGGAATCTAATTACGAAATTGAGAAGAACTATATGATGCAGAAGAAACCTTATCGAATGGAATGGAGGTGAAATTAAGGGTAAAACTTGAAGGCACGCTCACTTGCTCCATACCCGAGCGTGGTAGGCAGGCGGACAAGCGTTGATGTCGCACCTCTTTTGCGCCTTTGAAGTGAGGCGCTTTTGGAAGCTCGCTTGGTGACCGCAAGTATCCACTCTTCTTCGCGAGCCGTCCTTCCGATGTCGTTGCCTTGCGCTTGCTTTGAAAAGGGAGGCCAGTTGGTTGCCGCCAGCGGTTCCATTGCGGTTCAATGTCGTTGGCGCTGGAGCAACTGGAGCTAAGCTCGTGAAATTCTTCCAAGCGCGTCTCTTCTCTATCCCAAGACGGAATGCGGGCAGAAGTAGAGGGACTCCTCATTCAGGGCGTAATCGGGGGTTTCTCTTGCTTTCTTCCTCTTTTCCAGACCAGTTCCCAAGCAGGGTCAACCCTATCGTTGTTACTTTTTGAAAAATTTTTTACGACCCCCCTCCCCCAAGGTGGATTTGATACGACCCCCTTTTCCACACCTCGACCACCATCATCGTCTCTATAGTATTTAATTCTGATACCACTCAACCACCAAACTCCGCCCACTTTTTCCCCCCAAAAATGTCATCGAGCGGGGGTGGAGTAGGGAGCGCGCGCTGAAACGGCCAATTTTTTCCTGCGCCCCTCAATTCACCCAGCCTACTTACCCATAAAAATTTTACTTTCACCTCATACTCACATGTGATTTCAAGCGACTGATATACAGTGGCGCTCAAAAGTCTTCGGTGGAACTGTGAGCAGCAAGTCAGACTTCTTGAATGGCCAAGCCAATCCCCCGATCTAAATCCCATAGAGCACATGTGGGAAGAGCTCAAAAGACGTTGTTCCGGCAAATATAGCAAAAACAAAGAAGAAAAGTTCGCTGAACTAGTGAAAGAGTGGTACGCCATGCCAATGTCTACCATCCAAAAAATTATCGGTTCGATGCCTTCGCGCTGCGCCGCTGTCATCAGTAGTCGAGGTTTTCCTACAAAATATTGATGCTTGTAGTATATTGCATTTTGTTATCTCGAATAAAATGGTTTTTCCTAAGCCTATGCTATCCGTGTTCCGCACTGATCTTGAGTTTGATCTCACTAATGTACCGTGAACTAAAGCGCATTGCGGCCAAATAGCCGCAATTATTCACAATATGTCATTGATCAACATACTGCAGTTTCGGTGGATTTCATGCAGTAGGAAAAAAGTTACGCTTGAAAGAGCATTCCACCGAAGACTTTTGAGCGCCACTGTATATAAGACCCCCTTTCACGGAATCAACCCGGAGTAACAAAACCCCACCCCTCTCTACATTCAACCGAGCGCGACCCCCCTATTTACTGGCCGACAAACTTTGACCCTTGTTACCACTTCTAGCTCCTTTTAGTTTAAACAGTGACCGTAAGCTTCCCTTAATATTCTGTCTCAGAGCTGGTGGGACTGCAGTTATGGTTGTTACGCGTATCGGACAGTCTGCAACAGACTGCATGCGGTCCCAATGTGAAAGTTTTGAAGGTTGATAAGGTTACTCAGATTATAATGAATAAAGCTGGTGCGGAAATGCATGGCTCTCAGATGCATCTTCTAATGGATAATCCATTCAAGGTTTTTGATGACTGAAATTATTTTCAGGTGTTTCAACGATTCTATTCGCGGCATTTTAAAGGAGCTCGCCTCGAAAGACGAAATTCATTGATCTCGATCGATTACCGCGAAAACCATATGTCTATGAGCTTTACAGGAGCATAAAGACGTATGTTTCTCCATATTTGCGATCAATTATTAGTTTGATTCATTGCGGTAACACAGGTAGACTACTAACTGTACGACACTGTGTTCCGCCAGAGAAACTCCGTTTCTTTGAGATTTTCTCTTTATTTTCCTTTATTCCTTTTATGTAATCCACATGAACGATGTACTTCTGCGCATGAAACAGACTGAGGTCCCTCTTTTATTTGTTTTGCAGTGATTGTCTCTCATGTACTACTTATCTTGCAGAGTATCGGCGGGCATGTAGGAGGTATAATTCTTACTGGATGGCAACGCTACATGCATCGAGCGCCATTGTGTGAGCTGCTCGCCATCTCAATTCCATCACTGGCTACCGACCTCGTATACATCCAAGATGTCACGCGTGACCGCAACGAGATGTGGAATTATGTCAGGGTAAGTGAGCTTATTTTTCATTTAGGGTGAGAAAAATGTACAAATAATGACGCTTTGTGCAGGTGTAGAAATATGTCGCATCGGACGACACGTGTTCATTGGGATCAAACCTCATGGCAAGCCAGCTTTCATACCTAAGAATGCTAAATAATTGGTCCCGAACGATCACGCACGTGACTGAGGAAAGATGACGTAAACATTTGTCGGCTTGCAACCAGCCAGGTCAACCGTCCGTTGGACAAAGTCCAACGCTAATGCCGAGAGTGAACGTACGCACGGAGACACAGACGGCTCGCGGGTGGCGAGAGTGAATGCCGGCGCGGAGAGCGGTGAACATCGGTCCAACGTCGCTCCAATATCGGTCCAACGTAACGGTTGACCCTGCTGTCGCGAACTCCGTACTAATGGGACATATGTCGAATTTCAACAAAAATCGAATACCATCGCATACGCATAGTGATTGCTAGTTCACAAAGGAAAAAAATAAAGGCATTACGAGTCGAACCTGAACTTGTATTGGGATGCGCCGTCACCCCACTCCAATCAAAGTTCTTTGTTTTGATGTGTGTTGTGCACTAACTCTAATAGGAAGCGCTCTTGTCCTGTTCTGTTGTTCTATGTTCGTTCCTGTCACGGACTCTCACAAAATCCCCATATCTGAAAGATCGTCCTGGCGAGACGGTAAAGCAAGATTCGGGATAAAATAGGTGTGGAAAAGCGTATGAAGCTATAGGTGGGAGGTGGTCTGTAAAAGAGAAGGAAAGCAAACGAAACCACCGATTACGCCCCGTACAGAGACCTCCCCTATTTCAGCCACATTCCACCTTGGGATAGAGAAGAGGCGAATTGGACGAGTTTCACGAACCTAACTCTACTTGCTCCAGTGTCAATAACATTGACCACTGCCTCAAATGCGCCGCGCTTTTCAAGCAGCGCCACGTGGCAACCGACAGCGAAGGGTGGGGCTTGCGGACGAAGGTGTGAGTTGCGGGTTGGACGAGCTCCTTGCGCCTTTGTCGCGTACTTTCAAGCCGCAAAAGGGGCCCGACATCAACACTTGTCCACCTGCCTACTACCCCCTGGATGGAACAGGCGAGCCCGCCTGATCGCGGAGCGTGCCTTTTAAGGTGCGATGGGTTGCCATGTCTTGAGAAGCATAAATACACATCAGTCAAGCCGGATTCTCGCCCACAGTTTGCGTTAGTATGCACTAAATGAGTGATACTGACGACGAAAATCTCAAATTCCATTCCGAAACCGCCTAGAGACCGGGATGAAAATGATGACCGGAAAATCGGTGAAGGTTGCCTTTGCTTAAGCCAGATCAATAGAGAATCACCTTTGACCTGCATTGGCGGACTCTCTCTATAATAAGGAGTGCTTCGAGAAAATTCATAGATGCGCGTTTAGAAAAAGCTACAAGAGCATTAAAATAAAAATGCTAATTTTAACCATAACGCGACGGCCGTGCGCACGAAGGTGGCACTTGCGAATAATACACTAGCCGTCGTATGGTATTCTGCTTAAGCATGGTCTAATTATAGTTCCCATCAGACATTGATGGCCAAGGCCGTAGCCACACTAGACTAACCAGCGATGACTGTTCAAGGACGCCTCTTCCTACAAGTCCTCACAATTCGTTTCCGAGAAGTTTTAGAGAGCGGGAACAAGGTGGGTTGAAGTCCGAGAGGGAGATGATCAATGTTAGATTGCGGCGCGGGTATTGGTCACCCGCTATTGGTGGTGAGACAATGCACCAAATCGAGCCGAAGGTTTGTTGAGGTACCCGAGTTTCAAAAGGTCCTGGAACCGGGAAAGGGTGGACTGATGTCGGCGAAGGGGAGAAGGGAACTGCTATTGGTGCCAACTTAATTACTCGGGTCCAAGGTCTCGAGGACCGGGAAAAAGTGGAGGTTGGCGTAGGAATGAGGTCAGTCTGTTGTGGGCGGGGATACGCGCAGAGTTTACCACTAAACTTATAAATTGGTTGAGGGACAGTTCACAGACCAGGTGAAAGCGGGTCGGCGAAGGAGAGGGCGTCAACATCTATTTGGGTGTGGCGTCTGCACCGAGAGCACGAGTGGAGTTCGCCACAAACCGTACAAATTGGTTTAGAGAAAGTTTAGGGACCGGGAAGTGAGCAATGATGACGAAGGAAGAAGATCAAAAGCATTCACAGGCACTGAACTGTGGAGATTGTCAGTAAGCGTCATAATTCAGTTTCAGGACCGCCCTTCATAGAGGAGAAAGTAGAGAAGTGAGCAGCGGAGGTGCTACTAGTGCATGGAAGTGGATGGTGCGAAAACTTGCTGCTGCATTACCAGTTTGGCTCCCACGGTGAACGCGCGCATTGGGTAAGGGCGTCTGTAAAGCTGTAGAAGCTGTGAAACCATTAGCTGAAGTATCTCACATTATCTTCGACTGGATACGTTTAAAAAAACTACTACTCTTTTCCAGGTTCTGCTAGGAAAACAAGCGCACATGAGTTAACTGCGTCTCCAAAAGCGCCTTGCCGCCTTCTGTCCTGCAATGCGGTAAGAACAAAATTTGGCTCGATCCCAACGAGGTCAGCGAAATCTCCAACGCCAACTCGAGGCAAAATATTCGTCGCTCGAAGAAGATTTCTTCATCCGTAAACCGGAAGTGGTTCACTCACGTTACCGCGATTGCCTCTATGAGGAAGCTCCCAGGAAGGGACGGCATTCTGGCTTCGTATAAGGCACGGCACATAATTGGCCAGAAAGTTTTTCGTTGTGGGATTGAGACGTAGGCGTTGCTGCTCCGACGATTGTGTTAAGAGGATCGCGAGTCGAAGGATATAATCGACAGATCTTCTATACACGAGCATTCTACCTCCGTGCCAAGGGTAACAACTTCAAGAACAAGAAACATCTTATGGAGTACATCTTCAGAAAGAAGAGTGAGAACAAGCGTGCTAAGCAACTCGCTGATCAAGCTCGAGCAAGACGTGACAAGAACAAGGAAGCCCGTAAGAGACGAGAAGAGCGACAACATGCCAAGAGAACGGAGCTTCTTCGCAAGATTTCGGAGAGCGAGAGGGCGCGCTGAGCAGAGAGGAATTTCATGAATATCTGACGTGCAATATCACAAAAGAGAAGTTAAACATATGAACTTTGCTCCACGGGTTGCGAAGTTTCGCTAAAGCCACTGCTCGATATGCGCGGAGCCACACCGGTAAGTACATTAAATCGCGGTCCAGTCAATATAAAAGTGAATATTTTCGTCTTCCCTCATGGGTTTGGATGCCATTCAACTAACCTGGAGGGGATCGGAAAGCACACTATTGGCCTTTGTGATTCGATCACGCGTGGGAGCGTTGCTTCTTAGATCGCTAGGGTAAGCGGCGCTAATGGCCTATACACTATGCCAAGAGCTGCATATTTGAACCTGGGCGGTAAATACAGAATGGTGCTTAGTGGAATCAAAGTCTACCTTTTATCTCGTTGGTAGGCAGTTTCCACGATGCATTTCTTTGAACTTCCTTTTTCTATTTTGCATTTCCTTAGTGGTTCTGACTTGTAAGGATTTTTTTTTTTTTCAGGATATCCTGCATTGCCCAAATCGAATGGATCAGGTGGTGGTTACGCCCGCAAAAATAGAGGATATGACATATTTCCCTCACAAGGATGCGTTCTTGAAAGTTTGTGATTTCAATGGAAGGCCTCTTTAAAACGGCGTTGGCTAGTTCGAAGCTGTAAACTCATAAAGGCTGTGCTGGGACTTTATCACATTCGAGACGTCCCTTTCCACTTTTCAGATAAGCCGCCGGACGAAGCGATTTTTTGAGTCGATGCCGCCCACTGGATTTTACTATTGTAAAAATGAACAACGACGTGAATGTTACAAAATGAATTTCAGTTTCACTTGCCCCACTGTGATAGCTAAAGCGATTTCAGGCTTGCTCGACTTAAAGGCAAAGTTCGGGATTTCTGGCGAAATTTAGGTTTTCCCCGTCAAATATGCAGCAGTACGCAAGGGCAGATCCATGTGCAGAAGTGGCGGGGCGATTTGACAAGGTTTAGGCGCTAGGAGCCCAGGTTGGAGCATTGGCGCCGCCCCAACCCCATTAGCCCGCCGCCCCAACCCCATTGAGCCCGCCCACTTTTCCATGCGACCTTCCAAACAACCACATGGAACACTAGATGTTAAGTTGTTATTTGGAAGGTCGTAGAGGAATATTTAGCGAATCGCAACTGCGAAAACCAACATCAAAGCCTATATTAAGACCATTATCGAGAACCTAGTCATTCATTCTAGTGATAATCAAATTTTTGAGTTAGGAAAAAACAAAAAACGTACAGGTAAATAGTAAAAATAGCGAAATTAGAGGCAATCACTTTTCACTGCTGATTTTTTGTAGCCGTGTCGGTTGCTGGCATAAAGCCAACAGTTGCTGTGGACACGTCCAGACACGTAATTCTCCCAGCCCTGGCTTCTAAGCGTCTAACGAAGAGAAATTGCTTATTTTGGACTTTTTTGGAAGTACTTCCTGCTTTTTTTCTTTAGCTTCGATTCACTTAGCACCCAGTACTTCATAGTTGAAAAGGTAAGTTCCACGTTTTGTCCCGGAGTTTGCCTTTAAGCAGCTTATCTTTCCGATTTCACAAGCGCTCTCTTATTTTTACGCAAATTTTTCATCATGCTCGTGGCAATGAACGAAAAAGAGAAATTAATCATATCAGAAAAAACAAATTCATACGCCTCAAGAAAAATTTTCCTAAGATGAACCATTGATGAATTCCGCCGTTTATGGATACGCATTTGTCCTTATTTTGTTCGCAATCAAGTACCAAAAAAATGCCATATTGGGGACTGGCAAAGCGAGGCTAGCTTGGCAAACTCATTGTGGGGCTGCAATCGTCTCACGAGCACCTTCTTGGCAGCCATCTGGAGCTGCGCGAAGTGAATGCGTTATAATTTGAGTTGATCTGTACATACTCGAAATATTCACGACGTGCAGCTCCATCGACAAGGCTTTTGAGCTTTCCTTTGAGCTGGAGCGAAGGCAGAGAGTAGCAGTGAGTGAGCGAATCACTTGATATTCAGTGCTATGGAATTGCTTTAGATCATGGTCGATCTTCATAAGTTGGAATGGAAAGTGGAACGGTTCGGGCGGTGGCCAAATATGACCGCGAACGATCAGTCAGGAAGTGGAAGACTTGGCGAACGATGTACCAAATAAGCCTAATTTAATTGTGAAATTGGTAGTTGAGCATCGGAAATAATTTTCAGATTGCGAAGGAGTTGAAGAGGTTCTACTTCACTCAAGATGTAAATGAGTTTCTCACTACGAAAGTCTACAGCCTCAAAGAAAAACTTTCTCGACGAGTTGACGATGATCAATACAGCACTTCGACGCGGATGAGCCTTTGATTTTTTTTTACTTTCTAAGGGTTTTTACGATTTTCATAGGTACCGTTTCCTAAGTTGTTTCCTTATTTTTGAGTTTTTTTTTTTGCTGTTTGACAGTTTTGTGGGTACAAAGTCGGAAAGAGCAGTAAGAAGTACTACTACAGTAATCAACCCTTTTGACACCAGACCTTTCCGAACAGTCCACCACGTACAGCTACAAAAACCTTTTCTGAAGCCTGTGGGCACGGTTCCGTTTGATGTGGACTTTCTATTGCGGTTTCCCATTGGGAGAGCTTTGCACTTCTCTGAAGTTGCTTGTGGGCACATCCTCCAGAGAATCCATGAAGGTGTAGCGAAGTCTGCGTCTTTTCCCACTATTATATAGACCTGACAGGGGGGACATTCATTCTAGGCAGATATGAGCTCATGCTTTATAGGGATAGCCTGTTGCAGACTTGGTGTGGAAGTTGCCCTAATTGATCTGAGGACGTGGCCTCTATAGTTACAGGAAAGGAAATTGCTGCCTTCTGGTAAATTGCCTTGCTCACATTCAAGGCAGAGCAGTGGACACTTTCACATCCGCCCTTGGCGTCAGCCTTTTTTATATATTCGTTTGGGATCCTTATGATGCCAAGCCTTTCTTTCATGTCTATGGCTTTCAACCTTTCTCCTCTGCTACCACTTCTCCTATTTTTTCTTCTATCGCTTCATTTGGCCGTGCAAGTTTTTTGCTTCATATCTAGAATCATCTCTTCCTTTCCGTCCCCGAGCAAGGCCCTTGCTTCCATGTTTTTCTTCTGATCTTCGGTTATTTATATGTCAAAGGTTATAATCTAGTCCCGATCATCACTATCGTGCCAACATACATCATCCTTTGATTAACAACGCAGCACTTATGGTTAGAAAAAATATAAGCGATCGCGCTGACTTCCAGGGAAATTGAGTTCCACTTGTTATCGAAACTTGAGATATGAGCTGAGAAAGGGAACCGTCCTTCGATGTCGGCCCAAATAGCCTCTACCTTCAGTTCATCCGCGGTATTGTACTGCCGGTTGTTAAAGTCCTTGATCAAGGGCTCCCTATAGGGTTGCAGTAAGGAGGACACACAAGCCAATCTATCGCTTCAGCACCATTTGGTTAAGGCCATTCTTTGGTAGATTGCGAAGCATCGAAAGACACGTGGTCCTGTTGCTAAAAATGCAATTTTCGCTCCGCTTCGCTAAGAAAAGGCAACAGGTGACATTGGAGCACTGCTTGGTATTCTTTACAGTTCATACGCAATAATGGAACGGCAACTTCTGAATTTCCGCTGATTGCGAAACCGCCGCAGACCCATCAACGGGCCTCTTCCGAAATTCCTTCTCGAGAGCACGAGCGACTCACGGCCAAGCCTCTCCAGTAGTAGCAAAATCCACCCGGCCCGTCAAGATCGAACTCTTTCATGAGTTAAGATTACCTGAGGAGAGAAAGTCCATAAAAGTTGCTTGTTTTGAAAATAGGAAATTCTCGAAAAACCGTGTCTTCGCTCCCGGTGTCCTATCCTATGTTGCCGTGTCTGTACGAGCAGACTCCAATGTGGCCTTGAAGTGAAGTAGCGTTCTCAACGTGTGGTCGAGTGGATGTGTATTCATTCGAGATGGAATGAGGCGCTTAATGGTCGTTCTCAAGGGTGGACAGACAATGAAAAATTCCCTCAGGATACTCCGTTCTAAGCAGTCAAGGATCGTGGATGGAGCGGAGTGTGTGCTGAGTATAATTATCAGGGTGCCGGATAAATCTCTTCGAATGCATTGAGGAACGACCGAAGTTATCGTGCGATTTCTAGATTGGAACGTTCATTATCATGCAGAGCCTGATCTGAGCTTGCTTGTCTTCAGGAAGAAGTATGCCACGAATTGGCATGATGACGAAATGAAAACAGCAAATTCGGATTGAAACCGGTGGAAATTTCGGCGCCAAAATCTGATCTCCTTCAAGTGTCCACATACTTTTGAAACAACAAGAGATCCAATCCATATTTTTCCTATTAAAGAAGGCAACAATATAATCCTGCTTAACTTAACATCGATAGTTGTCTGACACGAAAAAACGATTGACGAGAGGGCTTCATATGCACGAAGCGCTCTGAGTAACTTTTTAACGTGGATTTTTGAGGGTTGTCCACATTACTTGTTGAAACGCCACTGTGAGGATTAGAAGAGCGGCTGCTTCGAATAAGGTCCACTCCAAATGAAACATGGACGATGACGGGCGAACGGTTATATCACGGTACGCATCTGCCGTTGCAATCTTCACCGCTCCTCAAACGAAGCGTGGGTGAGATTCTTCGAAGTGGGTGCGGCGCTTATCACCATGTGAGTAAGTACGACAAAATAAAGCACCAAACTGAAAGTGTAACTATCAGCCTCATTGGGGTAGGACTCTACCCAATTCACTATGTAACTTTCCCTTCGTGTCTTAGGATATAATACTGGACCACTTCCTTCATTAAGCATAGGACCGTTGGAATGCCTCTCAAGATTAAAGACAGAACTATAACGATGGTAGCCAGTTCATTGCAACATCACTGCTGTATACGGCCACCATGGTACTGTCAGACTTAAGCCAGCGTCAGATTAGGCAACCAGCAGAAGTTCTTCCAGGGTGCGATAGTGGGCTCCCAAGCACTGAGGGCGCGACACTATCGCGACCCAAAAGTGCGCGGCAATGGCGCTAAGGCCTTGCCCGCCGCGCTGCCCGCGCTGCCAGCGTAATCCACCACGGCATACGTGGTCTCTGCGTCTCTCACGTATGACGTACTATCTCGCGTTCTCCCTCTCCTCGCAGCGCTGTGTCTCTCCGTCGTATCTACTTCTCTTACTTCCGCCGGCCTCCTAAGGGAAATTTAGTGTTTTCCAGGGTTTTGTTTTTTTGGCTTTTATCTCTTACTAGTGTTCCATTGCACTCCTTGTCTAAGTGGTGATCACAAAATAATACGCTATTCGTTTCTTCCTGACTCGTAGCCTTTAAGCACCAATTCTTGTAGAGCGATTAATTAGCGATCAGACTCGTCTGAATGATAAAAACTTATCTTACATCGCGTCGCTTTGCCCATAATTCATTGTATTGTCGCTATGTGCTCGCTAAGCATTCTAGCGGGTCTGAGGATGTGTAGATGCAGATGGCTATGGGCATCTCAAAAAGGCACCAATTGACGCGTCGCGCTTTATTCCTGCATTGGTGCACTCCGACTTTTCTACTTTTCTGGTCCTGAAGATTCTCTGTTTTGAAGAGGTAATGGTGAAGGACACCCAGTTACCGACGGTCTATAGCTTGTGTTGACGTTTGACTGTAGTTCGTTGATGGTACCTACAGTATAAATAGGCCAAGGTGGAGAGCGGCCATGTCCCTTTTCAGTGCTCGCGTTGTTCTAAATTGTGGCGCGGTTTCATCTCTTCGAATTTGGACATAACACTAATTTCGACTTCTTCTGGTCTCTCCCCCTCGCCTAAAGCTTAGTCCCTATTTTAAGAAAAAAAGTAGGTTGTTATGCGGTTCTTTAACACCACAATGCCACCGTATCTTGCGATAGCGCCAAACTTTTTAGTGGTGTCAGCCACCACTGTTCTTCTGAGGCGCAACCTCAGTGATATGAACGTCGGTTGTTTCTCCTCTGAGCTATTGGATTGAGTACTCATTTCAATGTCTCGGCGATGCAAAGTGAAAGCTCATGCATGACGCATCTGGAGTGGATCGGCCAATTTGTACCTATCTCTTTCTTCAGTCTGGCCCATTGGCGACAATGTGATTTTTCGCGTGTCTGCCACGTGGGACCATACCTTTTTCAATATTTTCAAAAAATGCGTCATAATGCAGCAAACCACCGACACCAGAAATATTGAATCTCAAAGCAGAAACTGTTGAGACTTTGCATGTCTCAAATTGTTGCCGATCGCTGCCAAAATGAGCGTAAATCTTTCGTTTTGTTCAAGGTGGATTTCGCAGCGAGTCGGAAACTTTTCAATTTTCTATTCTAAAATTCTAAAACCCTCAGATTGGGTCGGATCTAGACTTTGTGAAAAGTTATATCACACCTCTAGCTAATGGAAAACAAAAAGCCAGCCTTATACATTCGAAAATAGCAAGCTTTCCTTTGAAAAATCACTTTCAAGATCCCCTTCTGTAAAACATCAATTAGGAAAGATATGCAAGAACCATGATTACCATAAGTACTGCAACGCCTTCCTGATTAATATGCCATAAAATAATTTTGGAAATCCTGCGCAGAAGAATTATCTCTATGCTGCGTCCCCACATCGAGCCGCATTGTCCCACGTGGCAAAAAAGTGCGTCCCCGCGTCGAGCCGCAATGTCGCCAATGGGTTAGCCATCCATGACATTCATGTCCTATATTCGTTATTCCGTGCTCGTGTGAAGAAGTGAAGAATTCTGCGGCATCTGAACAAACTTATTGATTCACGATTAGTCTTTTACATGCACTGGTTTCACCAGTCGGCCAATAATGGGTCAGCCGCTCTCTTCGTTATTCTCGAAAAGTCCAACTACATATTTCAGTTCCAGTTGTGCTGCTTCAAGTTCCTTCTGAAAGTTTGCAATTTAGCAACATTCGATTGCAGGTTTTTCGTAAGTTACCATCCTCGAGACAGTATGCGCATCGTGATTGGGCAAAGCAGTTTAAAAGCAGGACAGGTCAGGACTACTTCAACTGCTAAAGCTTTCAGTTCACGGTCCATTGGTGGGAGATTTGTTAGCTGTCACTCTAGCTGTCTATGAAGCACATCTTTGTTGTGTCAGTGTGTGTTGGTATGTGAGTGTGTATGTATGTATGAACGTGCGTCTGTCCGTCCGCAAAATGAAGTGACAAGGCAACTAATGGAATAAATGGACGTAAAACAGGGGAGTTCGCAGATCTTGTGGTAACGTTGTGTGATAGCATGATAGTGATAGATCCTAACTGTTATGGTAAAATTTAATTTTTTTTCTCTGGGAGCAATCAAACACGTTCCCGTCAAACCATCACATCAATGGATAGAGCTACCCCCCCCTTCACTTCTAGTGGGACGCACGCGATGAATGCCGTGATCGGCCCTTATCAATTGCTATCATTTTGTGTTACCCACCAAATATGTTCCCGTCCTACCCTCTATTAATATCCTTGAATCGACAATTGCTGCGACGCGCGCTATGATTTCGTGTTAGACAGATGGACGTACACACACGGACAGACATACTTAGCGAATTATTAAACCAGTTTAGCTCCGCCCGCTACCGCGCGCATTGATAGAACTGACAATCGATGAAGCTTTAGGTTTCACCGCTAAATTATAGCTGCTTCGTTAAATGTATTACTGTCCGTTGCATAGGCTGCCCATCTTGGCTGTATCTCACTGTTTGATAAGCGCAGTGAAGTGCACAGCTAAAGTGATGATGTAAACAACCACTATGCGTCGAGTATCGAGGTAATTTAGCGGTCGAATATCTCAAAACGGAATGCCTAGTATTCATTATCATATTTATTCGAGCATCCCATTCATCCTCAAGAACTCTAGAAGGTGTAGCGGTCGAAAGGTGTTTGAGTTTACAATTACAACGCTGATGAAATGATATTGAAATGAAAGGCATTATCTACAATCTGCTCTCTATTTTCTATTTCAAGTGCTTCTCAACGTTCGTACGCATATCGGTACTATCAGTCCTCATCAGTCGTTATCACTTTTTGACCCCCCACCAAATACGTTTGCGTCCACCCCCTATATGTTTTTCGTGAAATTTGTGTTTCAGCGCCTCTTATCTGCTCTTATCAGTTGTTATCACTTTCTGACCCCACCAAATATGTTCCCGTCCCACCCCCTATATCATATCTTGAAACCAACTCCTGACGACCACTGGTGCCCGAGCTATGAATTTCGCGACACTTGCGTTCTAGCGCCTTTTATCAGCCCTTATCAGTTGTGATCACTTTCTTTACCCCACCAAATATGTTCCCGTCCCACCCCCTATATCATATCTTGAAACCAACTCCTGACGACCACTGGTGCCCGAGCTATGAATTTCCGGTCAGACAGACAAACACACACACACACACACACACACAACCGCTTAGCCGATTATATATAGTAGGATATTGGTAGGGTAGAACCCAACTGATTGAAAGAACTGTCTGAGCACTCGGCAATTCCACATGGTGCTGCAGTGGCAGCCCAGAAGTGTAGGAGGAGGGAAAGAGGAAGTGGATATAAATTCAACCACCAACAAACCCAAAGTTCAAATCGTTGTTAAGGTTCCATTTCAGCACTCGCTCTGTAACGGCTCGCAATATGATCGTGACCGGCGTAGCTCGCAGAGCGGCATTCATCATTGCGTCCTTTCATGTCATCACCATTGCTAGTGAGACGCACGCAATGAGTTCCGTGGCTCCTCCCTCCTAACGCCCCTCATCAGCCCTTATCAGCTGATGTCTGTCTTTTGTCACCCGCCAAACATATTCCTGTTCCACCTCCTATATCATATCTTTAAATCAACGGTTGCTGCGACGCACGCTATAAATTTTGTGTCAGACAAACGGATGTGCACACGCACACCTTCAACAGACACACTTAGCCGATCATATATAGTAGGATATTTAGTAGGGCAGAACCTAACAGAGCACACTCGGCCATTCCACATGGTGCTGCAGTGGCAGCTGGAGAGTAGGGGTTGAGGGAAAGAATAGGTTGGTATTAGTCCAACCGCCACCAAACCCAAGGTCCAAATCAATGTTAAGGTGACATTCTAGCGTTCGCTTTGCAACAAAAAAGGCAAAGTTCACAATTTGAGTGTGATCGCGATGTAGCTCGCAAGGCAGCCTTCTTCACTGTCAGCATTCATCGTTGCATCCTGCCATGTGATCGCGTTATCCCTTCTCCGGTCGTCTGTCCTCATGCCGTCTCTTGCCATCACGGAGTCTTTACTCCTCTTGGCTTCTCTCGCTTTCACTTTTCCAGAGCACCGTAGCCGCTGCTAACTCTCCCAATAGCCGAGACAGCTCCTACCTTCGAATGCAAACGCGCAACACATCTTTTACCAGAAATCTGCGTAGAGCTGTATGACGACCGTTGTCACCGAGATCGGAACCTAAATGGTATACCTTTTAGGCGATTGATTGTTTACCAAGTCTTGAATGTGTAGATGTTACGGTATAGGTCGCGTTGTGTCACTGATCCAGGCTGTACCTTCTCTACAATTCGATCACCACATTCTTCTCAAGCAGCTCTAAACTATCCAATAGCACCATAGAATCGTCTACATCACCATCCGTCGACCGTAATTCCAATTCATCTTCGTCATCTGGACCTTCTGACACGAGTTCCGGTGGAGAAGTCGAGGCCTAATTTGCTTTGTATACTCATGTACCTCTTCTACTATACGCGACTGATAGGGATCACTTGTCATTTCGACATCTCTTTCAACACTCCTATCTAAATATCGGCCGATGCACATATTGTTGAGAAGATCCTCGAACTTGGGTGATTAAGCCGAAATCAATACGTTGCCACACCGATAGCTACTAAAAAGTGAGTTCGATGGAAAACAAATGTTTCTAAAGTTTCAACAAGTCCATTTTGCAAGCGGGATACGCAAGCGCTTGCTACGCGAACACAACGCCGCTCTCTCTATCCTTCGCCATTTTATGTGAAGAAGTCGGAGCGGGAGTTTTTGTATAGCTTCCACCTTGAGATAGTTATACAAAAACGATGAGTAAACACAAGTGAATTAACATCGGTACAAGTTCCCGTCCTACCCTGTACATCGCTCGTTGGAGCCAACGCCTCACTGCTGATGGGACGCGCTATGAATATTGTGAATACAGCGTTCCTAAAATACA
>MU896046.1:0-14489 GCA_036418205.1 Ostertagia ostertagi
AGTTTTTTTAATTACTGATGGACTTGCTTAGAACAAGCCATTCTCACGCGGTCGAATAGGCAGAAAACTAGAGCTTGAAAAGGAGGTGTGTGAGGCTGGTGTCAGAGTTAGCGATTCCGTCGCGCGATTCGAGCAAGTCGCGCGATCTTCAAGAAATCGCAAGTGGCTCATTTAAACATTTGAAACACCGTCACCATCAAGCAGAAATGGCGGCGGGATTGGAGAGCACCTCGCAGTATTGATCGGCGCACCGAGCGATTCGCGCGAATCGCGCGACGGATCGCGGACTCTGACACTATCCTAAATTCGGATCAATCTGTTATGGAGTAGTGTTACCCTCACTCAAATCAACGGGATACAGAAGCAAAACGTAAAACAACTACTAGACTGTAGACGAATCCTTTATGTGTTTGAAAACGTGGAGTAAATTGCATGTTTTTCACCTAACATGTCGTCCATTCACTTCTTCTCCTCCTTGCCCTCTTCTTTCTTCTGTAAATATATACCAAATTATACTACATATCTTTGTTGAAAGCGCAGGATGCATATGCAGTCTTCCTCACAGACACCTCACCCCTACCCTCCCACTGGGGTCAACCGTCCCGTTGGTTCGGTTTTAAAAATTTTACGACCGCCCTTCCTTTTAAAGAGTCGCGAAACAACCCCCTACCTCCCCGTGACAGTTGACTCACGGATCGTATCCAGATGCTCTCTGTTATGGGGGTACCGTGGTTGAGGCTCCGCGATCTATCCTCAGGCGTCCATGCCCAGATCCATATCCCTTGCGTTCGACGGCTCGACTTGTGGGATTACAACGGCGGAATACGGAGCGATGAACAAGCGGCTACACTCGGCGGCGACAACGTAAAGACTGACAGGCAGGTGAGGGTGCCGGCACTCTTCGAGAATCTTCAATGGCACTGGCGCGCGAGGACCAGCGCACACCCACAAGACGTGACTCTTCAAAGAGAGGGATTACGATAAAGTGTGTGTACAAGCATGGAAGTACATGCACAGTGGAAGCAGCGGTGACGGGACCGAAGGAAGTGAGATGTGGCATTTTCGTGGCTAGGTCAGAACCTGAGACTGCCAAACCTGTCTGACGCCCCGCCTCCACCGAATATGCTCCGCCATCAGTGTTTGCAGCTGCCACGATTGTTCAGATTTTTAGCGATGAGTGTATTCCCTTACTGAGTATTCCTTTTTCCATGGAATGCAATTTCTACAAGTGAGGGTTGTTGCTGGTTTTGATGGGGGCTATTCGGTTGCAAATGACTCTTATTTTGGTTGCGAGCTGTCATGGTAGGTACATGGGCAGTGAAAAGAGTCCCACTGGGCGCTTCTGACAGATTTCTTTGCTTTTTTGTTGGGGCATTATTCAGCCTTCCCAGTTCCACTATAAACCCAAGTCAGTCTTATCGTAAGTCTCCCGTAAAGGAATCTTCCACGGAAAAAGCTCCGCCCCATTACCACAGAAAAACGATACCTTAAAGGAATCTTCCACGGAAAGAGTGATCATTTTGTCTTGTGTGTAGGATTAGTATTATCGAAACTAACGCTTATGTTCCGTTCTTTTTGCTATGCTCATGAGGCTAGGGGCCTAAGGGGTATCGTTTTTCTGTGGTAATGGAGGCGGAGCTTTTTCCGCGGAAGATTCCTTTAAATACAAGTCGTAAACGATGTGCTTCTTCAACAGAGCCTTTAGGGATACACTTTTTTCCTTACTTTTTGTTTAAACATTTTGGTTTTCGAGGAAAATTGGGGAGGGGAAACTTATTGAACATTCCCCGTGGGTGCTAAGCTGTGGGACGGATCAGAATCACTGCCAAAACCACCCAAATAGGGAAAGTTGTTGGATTCCAGCAACTAGCATCACACTCTCACCCGTGTCGTGAAAACTTACCTCCTCTACTTTATCCGCCTTGCTAGGCGCCTTAGGCGTCTTCCTTCGGTGTCTCCTAAAAATTTAGAAATTTTCTCATTTTTCTCGGCTATTGCAATTATATATTAATATCTATAACTCTTACAGGGTTTTGAACTTGCTTCCTTCTTCTCCTCCTTCTTCTCTTCTTTTTTCTCCTCCTTCTTCTCCTCCTTCTTCTCTTCCTTCTTCTCTTCCTTCTTCTCTGCCGACTCCTTCTTCTCTCCCTTGTCCTTAATTTCAGGCCGATACAGAGGCAAATTATCAAATGCCAGGCCGTGTATGAAGTCGCTTACAAGCACTGGTCGTAAGATATCTAACTTAGAGGACAATTCAAATGGGCGTCTTTCCGAATTAGGCTAGCGATCGGGTCACCGGCGTTTTGCACTACTCAACTAGGGGGTCGTATTTGCAGTCTTGGGAAGGGTGGAGGGGTAAGGTCGCACTAAGGGAATGAATGGGAATAATACTTGGATAGTGATTTGTTGAGTGAATGGCGATAGCGAGATGTTTAAATATTTGGACTGGTTAGGGCCGTTTCATTGCACTATTATAATCCCCTCCCCCCCCCCTCCCCGCCGCTCGACAGCCGTTTTCTGGAGGAAAGAGGAAAATGGACAGTGTGGGCGGAGTTGGACTGTGTCGACTGGTCTAAGAATCAAATATTATAGAGACAGCCGAGATGATGGCGAGGATCGTGCGTTGGGGTAGGTAGGGTAGAGACGGGTGGTATTTAAAGTGATCCTCATCAGTTTTGTTTCTCATGGTAGTGGTGGGGTTGCACAGAGAGAACCCTCTAAAGGAGGGGGTCGCGAAATTTTTGAAAGAGGAGCGAACGTCACGGTTAGCCCTGCAAGTGATTCGGCCCGAGTCATAGCTGTGAGGGAAAGAGAGGTGAGGATGGCACCGGGGGGGGGTCCCATAGTGCTTGGCAGCTTTAACGAATAAGAATTAATACAGGGTTGCTGATAAAGCTGGAGAAAAAATTTTTGATAACATTTTCATTTGCAGTAGCTTTTCGACAAGGACTTGAATGGGCAATCGATCTCTGGCCAGGGGTGGGATACTCTTGCCCAAGCCTAAGGGGATGACGCCAGTGTGCCTGGACTACTCGCCGCGCTTCAGGAATTGTATTCAATGGGTTGGATTTAGGACCTTTCATCGGTCCCTATCCAAAGGTTATCCAAAGGTTTTGGACTATTACGGGAACTGCTCACGTCTGCCTTTGCAGGGGTGTCTGAAGCTGGCTCCTTTTTCTCAGCGGCCTTTTTCTTGTTTTTAGACTTTGACTTTCCTTTCTTGCTTCCGCCTTTCTTCTTTTTTGAAGACTTTTTCTTCTTTGGCTTGCTTTTTTTCTTCTTCTCCTTTTTCTTATCCTTAGCTGGTGGTGCCTTCTTCTCCTCTTCTTTCTTTTCTTCTTTTCCTCCTCTTTCTCTTCTTCCTCTTTCTTTTCCTCTTTCTTTTCCTCTTCTTCTCCTTCTTCTCCGGCTCTTTCTTTTCCGGCTCTTTCTTCTCTTCCTTTTTCTTTTCTTCTTCTTTCTTTTCTGTAGGCTCCTTCATTTCACTTTCTTTCTTTTCTGCAGGCTCCTTACTTTCGCCTTCTTTCTTCTCTGTGGGCTCCTTCATTTCACTTTCCTTCTTCTCCGCTGACGCCGAGCTCTGAAAAGCTGTTTTCAAAGCTCCAAATTATAAAACGATTTCCAAGTATACTGGTGAATACACCAAACAAAGACGTGATAGGTTCAAGGACGCAGGTGGAACCCTTCTCCGCCTTCAACCACTTCTAAAGCAACACCCCCAGATTGGGTTTGTGGGGTCGCAGCGGTCGATAATTAACTTGTGGATGCCAAATTGACTAAAAATGAAGAAAAAAGTACCAAAAAATCGTCGATGAAGCCCTAAACAAGGATTCCCCTTGAATGAGGAAGGGGCGGGGCCGGACGAGTTGTAGCGGTCCATGAGTGGAGCACAGAGTCGGCAAGTTTGCTACGAACTCAGCCTGCCCCGCATATTCCTTTCTACGGCAATTTTTGTCTACTTCGACTGTTTTCTTTGCTTCCTTCTTCATTTTGTTTACCTCCGCATCCACAACTTTGTTACCGACCACTGTGATCCCACAAATTCAAGGGGGAGGGGTGGGGGATGTTGCTTCAATTAGTAAGAATCTGGATATGATGGCGGCTTTAAGAGAGCCCCATATCCAGTTTTTGCTGTGTTTACTGTCCACACAACGTTTCACTTGAGCCTCTTGAAGATGAGGTAATCAGACTGGATAAGACGCCAGTAGGTGCGACGATCGCTGAGAGTTGGAGCCTGTAATCTTATCTAACTGATAAAACTCACCCCACTTTCGGGCGCACCAGGAGCTCCAGGCGCTCCAGGAGGTGCCGATGCAGACGACTTATCCTCCTGTGAAAAATCATCATAGATTTAATGGTGGTGTAAAGTAAAAAGTTATCTCCTGGTGTCTCGCCCTCAACAGAAAAAACGGGTTAGCTGTGCAGAACTTATAGTGAGACACCATGATTGTATGTGGCGCAAATTTTGGGCTAACCATATCTAGGAGGATATTTTTTGACTGTATGCGCGATTGTTTTTTCGTTGTTCTTTCCCCTCCCGGTGTTATGTCGTTGAGGGAGGAAGAGGGGGACTTCATGCTACTGAGCCAATTGCTGCGCTTGGGACTAAGCCTTAGGCAGGCGAAGAGATTCTGGGGTAGAATGTGATCAATGTATGTGTTCTCCCTGGCGTTTCTCCTTCCTTGGTGTCAAGTATTGATTACACCCTTCTGTTGTGATGATCCTGTTCCCTAAGGGACATGAGCGCCCTCCCTTCTAGGGTTAGTGGCTTAAAGCAAAGATCCCCCGAGAAAAATGGATGTGTAAGCCCGATACGCGAGAAAGCGCGTCTTTCAAACCGATACCCACTGGGATAGAGAATTGGACGTGTGCGACTAGTTTAACAAATTCAATCTTTATTGCCCATTGTTACGACGGTGGGTAGAACTTTACTTGCCATTAGTTACGACGGAGGAGACAGAACAGATGCGCAAGGCGAGTCGGCGATGGGTGTTGCTGTGCGATATGAGAGTAGTATGGTTACACTGGGGAGGCGGTCATATGGCGCGACGATCATTGGCATTAGAGCGCACAGGCCGCAATTGCCCCATCCTGCTGCGGTCGGACAACTCGTCCGTATCACTCAACTACCAGACTTCTGTAATTGATCGATCTGATAACTTTTGGTCTCAAAAAAGTCTCGCTGAGTCGCAAGGATTTGAAAAAGAGGGATAAGCTCGCTGGCCTGACGCAAGCAAGAGGATCGAAACAGAAGTGCGGTCTGCGTTTAGAGTTGTCTGGGTAGACAGCAGATGTATGGATTTACGGCTTTGGTGCTGCTCCGTTCAAATGGGGTCGCGCCCATATAGACGCACACCTCGGTAAATCTTACTGCGTTCTGACCGATTGCAGTACGCCCCCCGGTGCACTCGTCTATACGGTCTGCGATTTTCTTCGTCCCGCGCGACGGGTCTTGGAGTACAGCCGTCAAAGACGAGCAACAATGCAACGCTGCCGCAACTGCGTCCGACAACGGAAGGTGGAGCTTGTGGAGCATGGTGTGGATTGCGAGTAAGCGAAGTTTTAGCGAAATTGTTGCGCGCCTCCGCACCGTCAATGAACGAATGTTCCTGCTTACCGGGATCGGAACAGAGTGGACATATCAATCCGGATGTTGAAGAGCTGGTTATGTTCGCGGTCGTATTTACATTACTTGCCAAGACGGTTCAGGGTGAGCGATCGTTACAAGCGCATCAGCGACTTAGGCTATAAGGAGGAGATGCGTAACGATCGAGCGAGTAGGCGAGTAGGCGATTAGATGCTGCCAGTGGCAGAGGCAACCAATCGATTACGCACCTTTTTTTATCGCCCCCCCCACCCCGACTCAGTCGGACTTGTCTCACCAATGCTAGGTCGTATAATGTTTTTTCTTATATCATTTAAAGGCATGCCCCAGGATCGCACTGGTGTGGCTCTTGCACACGAATGTGAATGTATCGGTGCCAAGTGGGCCGGCAGTGAAGAAAAAAGGAAAAGAATCCGTCGAAAACGCTCAGGTTGAGGGCTCACTCACCTTCCTAATTGGCTGTGCTAGAAGGAACGAGAGACTAAGCGCGAAGAGGAGAGTATGTATGGGGCGAGAGAGCGCATCAGATGAGAGAGCACCAGACAACGGCCTGATAAGAGAGCTCGTTCGCTGCAGCTCGAGCAGCTTACTTTGCAAGCCCAAAGCGTTCTTGTCGGTCGAATTCCGTGCACGTGAACGCCACATTTGTGATTGTCCCCTAGGGTTCTATACTTCGGACCGAAGATCTGATCTTCACACGACCTCTGCCTGGGTTGTGCCTTTAAAGGACGAATTCACGCTGGAAAGGCAACCCATTTCAAATTAACTTAGCGATGGTGAGTGGTACACTAAAGAAGGAAAACCATGAGAAACGGCCCAGAACCCGAGAAATGGGACCCCTTCCTTGCCCGTTGATTTGAGCATTGATGCGACTCTCATCGCTGTGCCCTCTTCAACACTACGCTCTCTCACTATCTAATCACTCGCCACGTATAGACCTGCGGCGAGTGATCAGATGATCGGTGGGCGTACACCGGCCAGCCGCGCCAGATTGAGCCTTGACTAGGTCGTCGCCGAGTTAACTCTTTCGCGTACCATTTGCGCCCTTCGACCTTCAGGAGGTTTCGCAAGTCCCAAATAACTTAGAGAATCATCTTCTTCGACTTCATTTTAATCGTGAATCACTTCGTTTAATCACCTATCACTTTGCATCAACGTCAACGATCGAAACTTGCAAACACTCCTCACCGGTGATAGGCGGAAATCGAACGGTGTACCACTTACATTGGCGTAGACGCAATGACTGAAGGTGACTTATTCAGAGAATGTTCGTTGGGTGGTTCACGCACTTAATTTTACTAAACTACCCTTCACCTTCGCCTCCCTCTTCGCCTCCTTCTTCATCTTTCTTTCCACATGTCGTCAGCAAGATCACCAGACATACCCATTGTAGAATTAAGTAAACCATTCAGCTGCTCACATCGTCTGCCAACAAGAGGCCACGAAAAATGGACTGAGAAGAACAGCCCGCGGTAGCCGCTCGGCCAGGATGCTTAAGGCAGATTGAATACGGCGATTGAGTGGAGAGTTAGGTTGAATGAAGCCAACCTCTTCAGTGAGAACTTTATATCCGCAGAGATAATATGCCGACAAGTTGTTCTGTTATTGTGAACTGTGATGCGGTTCACGAGTGTGATAAGTTTCAAGGCAAATCATTGATACAACGCGGGTAGAGGGAATTGTAATGTAGTAAGGCACCAGGAATGAGATTTTTCTGTAATTCCTGGGAAAGGGTCAATAAAGTTGGATTGACGATAACTTGATATGTGAAACTTCTCAATACTCTTGTATAAGCAGTAGAAGCAAATAGCTTGAACTGACTTCAAAGAATCTTCGCGGAAAATTTCGTCAAATGAGGTGTAATTGTAATCCGAGAGACAACACCGCAAGTTTAGCACAAAGATTTGGCTCCGAAGAGAAACGTCTAATGACCAGCCTCAATAGGACATCGAAGCAGAGGTAAAAGGCGCGGGGCCGAGGCGGGGCACGGAAAGAAGTACCTCTTGGGATGGCCACGTGTCAGGTGACGCAATGAAAAACTTGGGTTAAGTGTACGATTCTGGAGACTAGAGACAATCAATCGATAGAATAGGATGCGAGTTTGGAAGTGTGAGATATCCCTTATATCCTTCTATTTTAAAGCGCTAACTTTGTGTGTCGGTTTGTGTGTCTGTATGTGTGTGTATGTGTGTCCGTCCGCAAAATGAAGTGAGTGAGAAGGAAGCTCATGGGATAAACAAACCGCTAACAAATCGGGTAGCTTACAGGATTTGAGATATCAATGTTTTGTAGCAGGATAGTTGTGATAACACTCTCAGGGCTATATAAACACCTGCTTAGCACACTTCCGTTCATTCCACATGGTGCTGCAGTGGCAGCTGGAGGGCAGTGGAGAGAGGAAGGGAGGATGAGGAAGGGAAGCGAAAAATCTACCGTCATATCATGATTGTGTCCCTTCTACTGTATGAAACACCATTGTGTTGCATACGCGAAAGCTTGCGCCAGGAGAAGAGGTCCGGCGGATTGGCGGGGGATTATCTGGAGTATATTAAAACTAGAAGTTTGGTGCGTGGTTTGTCAGGTGTGTGTGTGTATGGTGTTCTGTTCATCCGGAACGAAACGCTAACGAATTAGAGGAGCTTCAGGGAACTGGGAAATGGTGAACATGCGGGTGTGCGTCATATGGCGCGATCCCATTGGCATTGGAGCGCACAGGCCGTAATTACCACATCCTGCTGTGGCCGGACAACTCGTCCGCGCAACACATTCTGTTCCGTTCCTCTTGCCTTGGCATCAGGCCAACGAAGCTATCCGCTCTCTTTTCAAGCTTGGGACTCAGCGAGGTTTTGGAGACCCAAATTATCAGATCGATCAATTACTGAAGTCTAATAGTTGAGTGATACGGACGAGTTGTCCGGCCGCAGCAGGATGGGCAATTGCGGCCTGTGCGCTCTAATGCCAATGTGATCGCGCCATATGACCGCCTCCCCTACGGTTCTGGTGATAAAGCAATCATCTCCCGTAGCTCGTCCATACTCATGAACATTCATCATTTCCGGAAACTGACATGGTTCAGCGGCCGAATAAGCTGTGGATAACTATACAATTACTTGGACTGCTTTCTGTCAGCCATTAACGTAAACAACTACCATGCTTCGGATGTTGGGAGGGTTAAGCGGTTGAATTATTTATGGTGGCGATGATAGCGAAATAGAAACATCCAACAGAGTATCGTTTCCACAAACACCGACCATCTTATGAAGCTTGGGGAAGTTAGCGGTCGATTTGATTAATATTGACGACGACATCGCGTATGAAATGGAATGTTTCCTTGGAATTGGAATCGCGCATCTACTTCAGCAGCTCCTTTTGCCTCAAGCTACTCGCTTATATCACCCCTTATCAGCTGTCACCACTCTCTGCCCCATCACATACATGTTCCCGTCCCACCATCTACATCATATCTGAGAGACACCGCCTCAACGTTGCTGGGCCGCGCGCTATGAATTTCGTGACACTTGTGTTCTAACGCCCCTTATCGTATCTTATCAGCTGTTATCACCTTCTGTCCCCGCCAAATATGTTCCCGTCCCACCCCTATATCACCCAGAACCAACTCCTGACGACTGCTGTGACGCGTGACAGGCAGACGTAGCGCTTTATACATAGTAGGGATCATTTTTTGTGCTCAAGATCGTAGTACTCATCTAGAAAGCACATACGGCGATTGAATCAGTGGCCTGCTAATGTGGGAAGAAGGAAAGAACCGGCAGGATGTTCTGTGATTAAAGGCAAAGGTCGGGCTCAGGCACGCTAGAGAAGTAATTCCCGTGCCTGGAGGTTGTATGTGGGTAGCTGCACACATTGCAGCAACTTCCCACCTTGAAAAACCCCGTTAAGGCCCCGGAGCAATCCAGGACCGAAGGATCACTTCTAGGACAAGGGCTTCCTCGACGCATGGTGTAGCGAAGGGCGCGCCACCTTTCAAGTCTGTCGGACGATCTGCCCAAATCAGGGCGGAATCCATTTGCCGGAAAGAGATGAACCTGCTGAGTTCTAAAGGGCCTCCTTTGCCTGCCGTTATCTAAGCCATTGTAGAACTTATGACAAAAAGCTTGATTTCGGGACGAGAAGCCATATGGTCGGAAGAGGGAACTTGAGAAAAGACTGCTGTGGGAGACCGTGGCACTGTCACTTAGAACTCTGCCTCTAGGGGAACGATGCGTTCGCTGGAATGGCACTCGCTAACAACATAAGGCTCGGTCATTAATAAGCATTTTCAATTACGAAATGCAGGGCTCTCGGCTGTGGATTTCACCACCAGCAAGAAGGAAGCCTGTCTGGGAAACTCGTGCTCCTCGATGTGCAAGGGGGGGCGGGATTTGTGCGGTGTGAGCCTAGAGGGGTGGAACTCCGGGTGAGATGGAAATTGTTTACACACCCTTCCCTTAGGACTAAGGCCTAGTCCTAAGCAGGACCAGGGGGCTAAGGGGAGGAGGTGGGTGGTGTGTGGGTTCTCAGCATAATGAGGCCCTTCCCAAGTTCACTGCCACCAATCGTGCATTACCAGAGTAAAAGAAATGTCCAAAATAAAGAGGAAGTAAGGAAGAAGGCGACGTGCTGTCTGCTTTCTTATCCACTTCTTGATCTCGCAAATGTTCTGCTCTAATCGCGCCTCAAGAGGAATCTATTCTACCAGCAGAGACCACCTGCACTGCGCCAAAGCTGTCTCTAATGAATGCTAGTCCTACCTCGCGCTGCGATTTCCGTAGGATGGATGTATGGTGCAAAAGCCGTTGTGTGGATCGATAGCTCTATCATAACGATACGTAGTGTCGCGGATGCAGGCTTAAAAGCGCTCGCCGCAATCGCAAAAATAACGGTTTGTGGGGATTGTGGAGGACAATGTAGTTGCAGAATTGCCACTTTCTCTTTTCAAATGGGGTTAAGCCTCAGGCGAGGGGGAGGTACTTCAAGATGGGTGGGTAAGCAATTTTACACCCCGAAGTTCCTATCCCCCCTTGGCTTGGTCGTAGAGGATGCCTCAGTATTTGGCCATAGCGCCAGCCCAGCTTTACCAATTTTTTGCCAGTTATTGGGACAAGCATTGGTATAGAGGGTGGGGGTAGTGGAATGATTCCAGAGTGCTTGACATATTTTGAACTCCTCCTTCTTTTGGGCTTAGCTCTGGAGGATTTTTCCACCTCCCCCCCCCCACATCTTCCAACAAACGACTGACACGTTGTGGCGATGTGTGACAGGAGTATCATAAGGTAACGTTCTATAGAAGCGTATATACCCACAGATACCGTACCACCATTTATTGTCCCGTCGTTACATACGTTTATTTCCCGTACATTTGGTTTATTGAAAAACGGTGGAAAATCTGAAGTGGGCGGATTCGCAATACTATGTACATTATTTCTTGCTCTTCTTCTTCGATTTCTTACTTCCTTTCTTCTTACTTTTTCCCTTCTTCTTTTTGCCGCCTTTCTCTTTCTTCTCTTTCTTTCCTTTTTTCTTAGCTGCTGCCAGCGCTACACTTTTTTCTAATCCTTTTCCAGGTTTGTCCGAATCTGAGTCTCCTGCTCCTTTCTTTTCCGCTGAATCGCTGTCTGGTTTCTTGTCACTTGCTGATTCCTCCTTCGGCTTTTCTGCCGGTTTTTCCGCCGGTTTTTCCGCCGGCTTCTCCGGCGGTTTTTCCGGCTCCTTCTTCTCTGTTGGCGTTTCCTTCTTTTCTTCTTCCTTCTTGTCACCTTCTGCTTTCTTCTCGCCACCCTCTTCTCCTTCTTCATTCTGCGTTTTGTCAGGTGGTCCAACTGCTGACTTCGGTGCATCGGGGGCACCTGGGGATGCTGATGCTGCTCCTGCTTCGGGGGTTCCAGGAGCTGATGATGGTGCTCCTCCTTCCTGTAAAAAGCTTCAATATAGGGCAAAAATAGTGCACCTTTTCAATATCATACTTATCCTATGAAATCGTTGTGGAAATGAACAAGGGATATTTCCTAATGGCAAGTACTTCACACAGATCTGAAGTCACATTCCACAGCAGAAGTTAAAGTTAAAAACCCCTTGAACGTTCTATGAACCGCCGGGCTGTGACGATCTCATCGACCTTTCAATGGTTTAAGCTGGGGGACCTTTCAAAGATTGTTTGGACAAGTCAAGACGAACTTGTCACGTGCGATCTCCTCTCACGTCTGCCTTCTTGCCAAATCCCTCGTCTTCTTGCCCCCAAATTAAGTCAGTAAACCCCAACAGGGCATGAAACATTGTAGAAAAAAAGCATAGCCAGAAGTCAACATTAATCTGAAACGACTTGGGTGACCTGAGTGAAGGGGAACCACGCCACCCAGCCGTAGTGTTAACGAAAGGACAGACTCTGTCCGTCGAGTGAACAAAATGCAAGGATTGAGATCGGGTGTCAACCGCACAGTAAACAAGACTTAATCAAATTGAATAAGTCGACAGACTTATCAAATTGATGTTGAAATTAAGTTAACAAGCACGATACGAATATGAATTCCAGTTAATGATATCGTAGAGCTCTGATTATAACGTGCTTAGATAACTGCCATCAATAAGGAGAAGGCATAAGAAGGGCGAACCGTTTACCAGGGCAGTGAGACAGACGGCCTATCTACTAAAAGTGTGTAGCAACGCGCTGTTCGTATCGACGCGTATGTCCCGGGATATGAGCATGGTCTTCCCCGGGTGTCCACGGACGGCCGCTATTAGCTTCGTACGCCTCCCTGTCTCGTCGTCCCTTGTTTCTGATGTCCTAGCCGTTCCAGCAGCGATAGCGTTAGCCGCTGGAGAGCGCCAGGATCGATAGAGCATCCAACTCAAGGACAAACAGAATAGGCGTCCGTTTTTGGCTCCCATGCCATTTTTCCTCGGCTGATTTTCGTTTTCCTGCATCACTCGAACATCTCTCTAATAAATTTCAATGGAGGCTTGCTTCTTTACGTAAATCGCGATGATTGATAAATTACATTGGTCTCGTCTCTTACGCCTGCAGAAAGGCAACTAGTACTAGTGCACGCCATTATTGACGCACTATTCAAAGACGCGAGCTGATTTTATATCGAGAAACGTGTTATGGTTTCATCTGGTTATTTGTGCTTAGACCCCTGTGAGCCTCGTCGTAGAGCCGTGGGAATGCGCCAGTCATGTAAATTCGCTGTCGAGAAATATTCGCTAAGGAATGCGCATCAGCATGCTTATTTTGCTGCCAATTTTCCATTATCGTGTGAGCCAAATGCCTGTATTGATCTCGATTTTGTTTCAACATGGGTCCCAGCCGGCTCACGACCATGACCAGCCATTTAGATCTATTTTTATTTACTTGAAGAGACACGCGAACTAATGAATGGCCACGTCGAAGAAAACTTCCAACAAAAAATCCGTTAGAAGCTTACGATAGTCATAAGTCAAATCCAATCGGTACGAAAGAAGCGGCGTGTGGAACTACAAGAAGAACACCCCGAAAGCTATTAAAAAAGCAGAACAGTGCTGCGAAACAAAATGTGAGCAGAAATAATGCAACATAATTATTTGATAGAGATACTGCGAGAACATACCGAGAGACCCTGAAAGAAGAAGCATTATAGGAAAAATGTAGGGAAGCTGAAAATAAACTAATCTCTAGGCATAAGCCTTTTGAAACTAGCCAATGATAGCTTTAGTACGTCTTTGCATAGCAATTTGTTGAAACTAGGAATGGATCTTATGGCGAAGCTTTTGAACCTGACCTGAGACTTAGTAACCGGCATCCTTAGTTTACATTCTTTGAGAATAATACGTTTATACTACTCAGGCCGGAATTTTGTGCACGGACATCGACGATTTTGCGCATTATATTGTAATATGAAATAGAATCGTCTATGCGCCCCTGCCATCTTCCTCAATGGGAAGATTTTTCTACTTTGAGGTGGAATTAGAAATATCCAGTTGACAATTCCTAAAAACAATTTCGGTCCATTGATATATGGAAAGAATCATCCTCCTGAGAGCCCTGGCTCCTGTTGCAACTTCCGCTGCCTACGTTTTTCCTCGTGAATTCTTTATTTGACGTTCTTGACAACCGCTCATATCGAGCAGCTGACTTCCTATAGAAACTATGAATTTGGGCATTTACCTGTTGTATGGCCTCGGCTTGTTAGGTATGTTTGAAAGTTTTTAAAGCAGTTGATTTGAATTGAAGATAGAACTGGCAATAATTTTATCATGCTAACGTTTTTGGCACTTTTCGATTTTCCTTCAAATCCTGATCCTTCAAAACTACGGGCTCATTAAAAATCAAGAACAAGTTGCCTCCATAAATACGAACTTTTTCTTCTGGACGATGAGCCACGTGGCGTTTTCGTACCCTCAGACCTTGAACAATTTGTCACAATTTTTTTCTCCCTCATCGGAGTAGATATACATTTTCTGGGTGAATTCTACGGGTAAGTCAGCCGTTCGTTAGATGATCTGATTATTCCTCGTTCGTTTATTTTCCTGCAAAGTTTTGTAAACAGCTGGCATCCTTTTAGTTCTCAGATCAAGCACTTTTATAAGCTGACATAAGTCGGAGACTTTGCTTCATGACTAGTCTGCACCTATTTAATGTGGTGACACGAAATTCCCTAGAATTTTGAATCTCCGATACACCTTTTCTTACCACTATGGGTCAAAAATATTTTTGAATGAGGTCTATTGCGCACAAATGGACCGGTTAAATCCCAGTAGTCTTCGTGAAGCTCAAGTAGTTTTTGAACGGAATTCCTAGGCCTACTCGTTCAAGAAATCCCAGTACCTCACCTTTTACAGGTGAAATGTGCAAAGACTCGCATCGTGGCTGGGCCCACCTTGATCATTCCTTTTACACCTTTCATTCTTT
>MU896049.1:0-11298 GCA_036418205.1 Ostertagia ostertagi
CAGTGTTCGTGAATTTTGAGATTGCTCATTGGCAACAGAATCTTAGGCGTGAGATGTTGGTGTGTGGTCTCTAGTGGTCACAGATAACACATTCATTGTGGGAAGAATGCAAGAATTTCTCGGGAACAGTTCCTTTAGAGGGTGACTGGGAGGACCAACCGCTGAAATCAGCGACGATCTCACAGCTGTGATAGTAGAGTTGCTTTTTGGTCCAAATTTCCAACTTTGGCACTTTTGTCAGGCCCGAAAAACTGATCAATCAACTCCATTCTTTTCAGTAGACTGTTTCGTTCTTTAGGTCAGAGTGATTTGCCTTTGCATCCACAAATGCGAGTGGTTGTGGTGTTTAGTCCCCTCCGTGATCAAAGAAAGCGGAAAAACTTTGAAAAAAAAACCCTCAAAATCACATCGAATGCCGGTAGTATAAGCAGCGTTTGCGTATTCTTCGTAGGCCTGATTGATTGGCTCCATCTTTTTACTGTACTTTACAGTACCAGCCTGAGAGCCTGCTAGTGATACTTTCATAGGGGTGGCTCAAATCCGGACCGTATGATCAGCGCGCTGAGTGATTTGCGGATTCCTAGCAGCTTTTCTGTATCCTCCCATTACTAGTGAACTAGTGAAAGTTTGTTCCAGTTGTTTTCTATTTTCTTTTATGATTATTCAAACGACAGCTACATTTCGATCGCAGTCACCCCCTACCCCTTCAATTGCCGGGAGTGACTTTGAGGAGGCAAGCGAATTTTTTTTCGGTAGTCTGCTTAATCCCAATCATGTGAAGATGGTGTTCTTCGCAAATTATTTCATGCTCAGGAGCGCATGCTTGAGGATGCAGGTCGGAAGGAAATTGGAACGTTTTATTATTGAGATTAACTGAATAGGAATTCTTTAGTGGATTTTCCTTCGGATCGATTAAGATATGACACGATCCAGCATCAGGGCATATTAAAAATCTTTTTTTGTTCGTTGTTTTTTTTCCTGATCATGGTGACTATCCTCTGCCGCCAAAAGTAAAACTTTCGCCGGTGTGACAACGACAACGTGATCAAGGCATCGAAGATTTTTTTTTACCTCAGATGAACCTCTGCAGAGGTGGTAGATTCCCTTCAGTGTTCTTTTGGGGCTCTGATGAGGGTGACACATCTAATGCATCAGTCCGTTGAGGGCACAAACTTGCTAGGACTAGGTCGTGCTTTGTCGTGATTAACCCGTTGGCGACCGAAGCGGATTTTGGGGTGTCTGCCGTGTGGGACCACGAAAACCAGCAAGTTTTTTCTTGCAAAAGCTTTTCAATATAGCAAATCAATGCGCTGATGACGAATATGGCATTGATCTGGATCCTTCGCGCCATTTGGCGCCACGAATATTTCCCTTGTCAAATTCGGCAAAGACCTATGTGTGGGAGTTATCCTCTCGCTTTAGTACGAATAACCCTTGGTCACGGACGCAACGCCGGTTCCGCTGCACGCCATACATGGCCTCTAACTGGTAGCCACCATTTGTTGGCTAGTCCATTACCCTTCGAGAGGCATTAAGTTAATTTCGAGAGCACCCCCTGAGATGATGGTAAACGACACTATGTTGAATATGAAAGCAAAGCAAAGATGGAAACCGCGGCATTGCGGATCGAGAAGATTTCTGGCAAGATCGATTTTTTCTTCGATGAAAGCACACTAGGGCCTTCGAATCGTGATCAGCAAGTGCCATTTTAAGTCCGCGAAGTTGCTGTAAGCTTGGCTTTCCAAGCGAAATGTGGTAAACCCACTTCATGAATCATGGCCTAGTGGCAAATGCAATGTATCAGCCATGCACAAAGTGAAGAACAATCAGCGTAAAAAGAAGAAAAAAATCAGCATTCAAATAATCTGAGGTGTCGCCCGATGTCGGGTACATTTTCGTCAATGTGCTCAAGAAAAGTCTAATATAAACACATCGTCAGCTTTTTTCGTGAAAATGAAACCGACACATCTAGTATGATTATCAAAGCTGTTCACCTAATTTCTTTCCAAGGAGTTTTCGTGTTACGTGAAGCGTAATCACCGGCACACCTAACCTCATCATTCCTACCAGACCCGCCTTCGATTTCGTTTGCCTATGCAACCATGCATTCAAGTCTTTGCCAATAGTTGAACGTCACAGCCAGCTCCTGGAGTGCAGCTGAGTTGAGCTTCACTATATCGCTTAATCTCACTAGTACTGTCTTTTTTCACGGCTGCTTCGCCTGATGAAGCATGTACATCTAGCATCGCTGAGCTGTTATCTCTAAAACCGATAATTGATCACTTTTGATGTAAATTGGACGCCATCATTTCTTCTCTAGGCAATAAGAGAAGATACCGCCATTTGGACGTCGTTAAAAAAAATTTGTAGAGAGAGCCGTATGCCGAGATTGAGATAGCCTTGCGTCAGCTAAATAAAACCGTGACCAGCCAAAAACAGTCTTTTTTCGCTTTCTCACTGCATCACTAACGGATGAAAGCTTCGCAGCTAACTTGGTCGTTGATTACCAGAGCGTAATTGGCTCCGATCACAGTATGTATGCAAATGACGCGATATATATCTCCACACGCTCCATGATTTGAGTCCATCGAGAATAGGAGTGTTGGAGATAACGGTTCCGTTCACACTGTTGAACGCGCAGGTGTTCCACTCATGAAGTGGAGGGTCGTAAACCTAGGTGTTCACGGCGGAAGTTGCAGCGATATTCCTCATTGGTACATGTGGGAGAGGAAAACGCTGTTGTAGAACGTGAATATGCGGGAAAGTGAAATCAAAACCGTACAGTTACTACTTTGTCTATCTCTAACAGATCGGCGGGGTTAACGCGAGCGTTATCAGACACCACAAGGAAGATGACGAGCATTTTAAGTTTATGCAGCTAAATGGAACTGAACACATCTGTAGACTCAGGCTTGCACAACGACAGAAGTGGAAGTGGCTAGCTTTCACCTCGCAGCAGGAAAAAGGACCTTCAAACGCTCTCGCAACTTTGAGTCACAGCGCGTCCACTTTCTAGCCGGGTACACGGCCGAAGGCTCGTCGCGGCGAGAGGGACGGACGCAAACTGGTCAGCGGACGGTAAATCCCTACATACGCGCTGCGACTCGTACTGTCTGCCCTTCTCGCCGCGCGACAGGTCCCCTATCGGGTATCCTTTAAATCCAATTCATTACTGACGGAATTGTTTTGGAGTGGTTTGACTGTCTCTACAGTATTCTCTTACAAACTTTGTCTCCAATTAGGCGGTAATGGTTCGACCTCATGTTTCCAATGTCGTAAATAGGTAAACAGTAGCCACATCATTGGCGATCTTGGCAAAACGGTTAGTACTCCTGTCTCACCCTGTATACTATTACACTATATACAGGGTGTCCCATAAATATTGCACCAAATTTTGAGCTCAAATTCTGTAGGTGTTTATAGCTTTTCTTCCGAGATTGGCAGACCTTTCAATCCTCTATCCTCTTGTCAACCGCTCTGCTGCCTACCGTGCACTAAAGAGAAGACCAATAAAAGTAGTCTTTGTTGTGGCCGCCCCACAAGTTCTGACATCTTGGATCTCAGGAAAAGCATGAAGAAGCGAAACGACTGCAATACCCGGGTTGGCTCGAGAAAGGTGACCAGAACGCTGGAGTTTCTAAACACAGCCATGTAGAGAGTGGTCAGATAACAACTGCTCACAGTCCATTATAAGTTGCATAAGCACCACTGCTCAATCCAACGGGAGGAGCACAGCAGAGACAAAAAGTTCAAAGAGCTGGTGTCGAGGGCCGAAAATGGCGATTACGCGGGCACCGTTTTCATCGACGACAAAATTCCTCACATGGAGCGGAGCTACAATCTTCAAACTCCGAGGATGCCCGCACCAAACTGAATTGTAGTAAACACATTCGAAGCAATTGGGAGCCATACTCACAACAACAGGGGAGCATATCCAATGAATGTCATTCCTTTCAATATGTAAATATTGCTAAAATTTTTGTAAAACCTCTTGAAAATACATCCATTTTGAAAGAAGTTACAAGTAAAGAAAAGTGGTGCAATATTGTATGCGTATAGTCATAGCATACCTTATATTAATGGCCTCTAACACGAGAAAAAAATAACGCGAATTTCACTCGATTAAAAGTAGCCAGCAAATCATGAAATGCTTTTGAAATTTTATGCGATCCCTGGGCTCAGACACTGACGAAAACGCAGAAGAGTGAGATATTAACCAGGGATGTAAATACGTACCGATAACTTAACACATTGACGACAACGCGGGGGATATATATCCCGCGCATTGCAGGCCATGTCGGACCGTGCGGGATATATCCCCCGCACCCATTACACTCATTTTTTTCGCGCACGCCTGATTCTTTAGAAGTTTCTTGTATTATTCCATGGAAGAGACCTTGACGTAGCTACAAACATAGTGGCCATAGAATGGTCACGTATGCTTCAATTTAGAGGAGGATTTCTGAACCATACGAAATCTTCAGCCTAATAAATTTTTCGTTTACTTTTTCTTCCTATGAATGTGAAGGTTTAAATAGTAGTAGAAGTAGATACGGTACCTTAGAGATGACAATATATGTGTTTTGATTAAAATAATCAACTCAAAATTGCCTTTGAAGTTTATTGCAGCTTGTTCTAAAGAATATCACTTTTTCATTGTTATTCCATGTCTTTCAATAGAAATTCCGCTACTGTACCTCCGAGTAGGTTGTGCTCATTACAATATATTGATCTGGCCTTGTATTGATCATTATTTATGTTTTTATCACTCAAAATTTGCTTGAACAACCTGAGGCGGCGGCGCTCGCAAAAACGCCGTGGTCCCACGTGGCCAAAAGTGCCAAAACTCGCGTTGTCGTCAACGTGTTAAAGTAGTTTGAATGTGTTGATTTCACACAAACGCAACGAAAATACCGACTGAAGCCTTGCTGTCGCTGACGATACGGCCAAAAACAATTTCAGGATGCAAGCTCAACTGAAATGAATTTTCTAGCGATTATTTCTGTGCTGACTCACTCAAAGTAAAGCAGCGAAACTTTAATCGTTTTGCAACTTATTCAGCCATGAGCAGCACGCCATCAACGAAAACCTCGTTTCCTGTTGGAGCAGCTGGCGCCTTCTACTTTCGCATCGGCCTTGTATTCTACTCCTCCGCAATACGACGTCGTCCCTGACAATAACACATCGTCATCTTCTCAAGCTGGCTCAGCTCTATATGCATTGCCTCCGCAGTATGATGTCGTGCCTGGTACTGCTGCCCCGTCATCCACTCAAATGGCTCCTAGTCATGGTCAGTTTAAAGCTTTATTGCCATTGATGTTCGCAATTATATCATAAAAACAATGTGAGAGTAACAACAAGAACTACTGCTCAATAGGTTCTCCTTTGGCAATGGTTTGCTTCTGAAGACATGAGTTTCTGTTCTATTTACCAGGACGAGATTCGGTTTTTGGATAGGGATCGACTCGTTTTCATAGCTTAATTTGATTAATTCATCTCGATCCAAGTGCGTCTTTGCGTAAATCTGCGAAGAATATGCTTCACCTTCTTTATTTTTAGTGTATCCTGTTCTTTACGAAGAACCACCTGCTGAAGATCTGACGACTATCCGGCATACGATGTGCCTCCAGTTGAGAACGGAAGATTACCATCGGTGAGATCATAATAGATGATTGTAGCTGCTGGATCGTTGCTTTGCTTTTTCCGTATGTGTTATAGTAAGGATTGTTTGAGTAGGATTCATGTTCCCTATTCATCTCTTACATGCGATGAAGTTCTTCCAAGGCACGGGTCGCGATTAGATCCTTAGGAGATTCTCTTTGAGCGAGGTAGTAGGACCCCTTATTACAACGGTGGCATCAACTCCATTGTCGCGACTCGATGGTACGCGACAATGGAGTTGATACCTTAGCTTGATCACTGCGACCATCCTTATCAATCGCGGCACATGCGGCATTTGCCGCCTCGCCGTACTGACGATGCTTTTTGCGCGTTCATCGGCGTTGTTGTCCCTTCCGATCACCCACGGCCAATCCACAGGAAAATTTGATTTTCCTATGGTGTTTTGTTGTATTCGCCACAAATGTTTACTTATATTATAATTTTCAACAATACATACCAATTCGATCCCGTGCCGCATTTAACTTGATGGTATGGTTCAAGGTTCTTACCCTACCTTTTAGGACATGGGCAGTCACTTTTCATTGTTTTCTACGGTGTTACATACGTTCACATTTAAGGTCATGTACAGTAGTCCACAATGTCGACGATATTTCGCCTCTCTTACCATTCTTCTATCTCATTATTGTATTTCAGATTGGGAAGATGACAGCTGTCTTTGATTTTAAGCCCGTTGGACCTAATCAACTTGAAATTGTAGCGGGTGAACGATTAGATTTGATCCAGGTGAGTCATTGCTTCAACTAAGATTGTTTTCGTTGAATGTGGTTGATCAAACAACTGGCATTTAGGCTCACGATGATGGAGGAAATCCAGAATGGATCTGGGTCCAGCGACCGAATGGAGAACATGGTTTTGTCCCCGCAGCGTATTGCAAAGCAGTGTAGGTGTTAGTAATGCGCAACATCCGGTCTCTTCGTTTTTTTATCTTCAGATTGATAATTTCCAACTTTGCAAGAACTAGTATTGATATCGGTTGTTTCCCTAATCTTGCGCTTACTTATCAACATTTAGGCTCACATAGACTTAATTATGCGACTTAACGTACTAGATAGGTAGTGGCCTCCTTTGCCCAGATTGTATATTGGTGCTGCTCAAAGATTTTCATCTTGCTGCACTATCCCCTTTCCTGTGATACGAGCATATGGTTAGTTAATAGGTTCCTACACGAGATCGAGTCCTACTTTCCTTGTTTTGCTTTCGGGTACGCCATCTTGTCCCGTAACTGTACGCAATTTCGGCCCTAATTCAGAATAGTTATATGTAGATTCATATTTTTCGTGATTAATGATTGTTTTGCGTTTCATATTGGCTGAACTGTTGTCCGATGTCCGATGTGGTGCTCTTAAATATAATAGTATAGATTGAGGTATGCATAATTGCCATTTATCCGATAAACTTCTACGTTTTTTGTTAGGGTTTTGTAATTGTCATGGAGTGCTTAGCTCAGCGGCCGGACCTTGGTTAAGATTTACTACGCCTATTACATCTACTTGAACGATCCAATTGTAGGACGAGTTCCCCTCATTGTTAGTCCAGCTGTTATGATCAAATTTTTCGACTTAAAAATTGGTTAAGCCGACAGTTGATGGTGAGTTTTTTCATCCAAATGTTTAGTATGAAATTGTATTCCACTCGATCCTAACCCCTGCTGAGAAAGCCACCGACGGGGTAGAGAGTACCTCATCGAATGGCTTTCTCAGCAATATTTGTAGATATCAGAAGCAGGGTGAATATCAGTCGAGGAAATCCTCGTCAGCGGGTCTGTTTACAGTGGGTAGGTAGAGTTCGTTTAAGTGGGGTCAGTAAGGAGCAATCAGTGGTTTTTATGGTGAGATGGGGGATTACGTAAGGCGAGCAGGAGACGATTGACAGTTCAGCTCAGTTGACCATTGGCCGGTTGGAACAAAAGCTGTTTTCTTAGGTTTTTAGGAGTTACTAGTGAAGTTTAATTGATTCTGCATTTACGACTGGACATCGGATGTGTGGCCTATACTGTGACGAAGTTAGTCTATAGTGATTGCCCATTTTTCTTATTGTTGGCATAACGTGCCAGCAGGTTGCCTAGAAGAACTTTTCTAGAGTTGCCCTAACGAATCAGTCAATCAATCAGCTTGCAATGATGAAGAAGGAAACGACCTTTTGAGTGATCAAAAATCGTCCTCCATAGGTCCTCGATGCAGATATCTCCTCTGGAAAGGTAGTTCTGCAACACGCTCTTTCTAAAATTTTCTTTTTTCCTGAAAAATTCATAGGTAACTATTTATGACTAAACAAAGGGTAGAGCATTTTCGGGGCTTTTAATCCACGAGGTGGATATAAGTGCTGCAATCAGTAGTTATCCAAGAAAATTCAAAAAAAACCGACCACTGGTAAATCCACACTCCGAGTCACTGTCTAGTACAAATGTCTCATAACTATGGATTCGTGTCAAAGACCAACACTATCTGCAATAGCTTCAATAGGCATGTCGTTCACCGCTACAGCGTGTTTCACCTTTACCAGCGCTTTCGATCTTTTGATATTTTTATAAGAAGCCAGCAGCGTCCCACACACTCCATTACAGGTAGGGCTCTTACGGAAGCTCAACTACAAATTCTTCGTTATGGGCACCATTGTGTAGGGTAGAGGTCTGTGCTGCGGAACTTCAGAAGCTGGTCGAGGCAGCTTGTCATGCGCCGCCTCGAAGCGCCAACTTATTTTCATTTCTTTCATGGCATTACGAATCACCCTGATCCGAAATGAGCCTGGTAAGAAATTCTGGAGCTGCGGCAAGATTTCTTACCTCTCTTAGCGTATTCCCCTGGTCGAGCTGTAAATAAGTGCCACCTATCCTGGACCTTAAATCATCATCTTTATGAACGAAATAATCAGACGATCAACTCCAACTCGAAAGTGAGGTCGCCTCCTTTCTCGACTCGCACTCCGCTGGGTTTTGGCGAAGGAGGATCAAGAAATTTTCTGAGCGATGGAGACAACAAGATTGTGAGTGGGGCACTATGGTTGGCGCATGATGGACCGGTCAGGAATTGTAAACAAAAAAAGATAAATTAAATTAAAACTCTAAAAAAGTATTGCAGGACTTTCTCTCTATATAATAATCAGTTTGGAAGGAAGCTGAACAGACTGTTAGAAAGCGCAAATCTTCCGCTTTTCGTAAATGTCTTCCTTTTTTTCGAGCTCTCAGAAAATTAGAGAGATATTGCTTTTAGAAGTAAGAACTAGCATGAAAATTTCTGGAGCAGTAGGAACTAGCATGAAAATTTAGTTGTCGTGACACTGACTCGACGCACTTCGGGAAATACCAGCTCCCCGAGTGCAAGACTTTCGGAGCAATTCAACACTTCTCCTTCTTCTCCCTAGCGTTAGTCCCGCACAGTGGCAAGGTCCGCTGCCTTTGTCAGTCGTCACCACTTTGCTCTGTCCAGGGCGTCTTCTACCGTGGCAGTGACCTCACTTAGGTTCTTCTTGATAACGGCCCTCTCATTCTTTGGTGCTCCTCGTGTCGCTCTGGCTCTTGTCTTGCGTTTTGAATGTTTCCATCATTTCTTATACGAAGTTATTACGTGGCCCACTTAGCACATGTCATACCATCGCTGTTCTCGTACCTTCAGCTGGACTGGGGCTGCCTGCATGACCGCTATGACATCCTCGTTTTTGACCCTTTCCAGTCGCGTCCAGCCGCAGGCCCACCTCAGCATCCTCATCTCAGCGGAGTGAAGCTGCCTTTCGTGATTCTTGTTCAGGGGCCAGCACTCGCTGCCGTAGAGCATCGCAGGCCTTACCACTGTTCCGGTACACCTTCCCTTTGAGCGCTCTGGAGCACCTTCGATCGCAGAGGATTCCAGTGGACTCCTCCATTTCATCCATGCAGCGTTGACCCGAGCCTTCACCGCCTGATCCACACTACCGTCGGCTGCCAGATCGCTCCAAGGTAGCGGAAGTCCTCCACTCTTCGATGGTCTCACCATGGCCGTCTACGATCGGCTCTGCACCTTCTTCAGAGCTCAGAAACTTGGTCTTCTTGACATTCAGCCAAAGCCATTTTCTGCAAGAACCTGCTGCCCTATCAGGGCGATGTCGTCAGCGTAGAGGATGGTCTTTAGCGGTCCTTCCATGAGCCCCTTCACCAGGACATCTAGTGTTAGGAGGAAGAGGAACGGGCTCAGAGCTGACCCTTGGTGCACCCCAACCGTGATGTCCACTTCCTTCGTTAGGCCGTGTGGGGTGCGTATGCTGCCTTAGCCCCATCGTACATGTCCTTCACCAGAGAGATCAGGTGTTCTGGCACGTTTCGTTCCCATAGTACTGCTCGCGGTAGCCGGTCGAACGCCTTCTCCAGGTCGAGGAAGGCTAGGTAGCAAGGTCGGCGCTTTTCTCGATACTTCTCCATCACTTGCCTGGCGATGAAGATGGCATCCGTTGTAGACCTTTCGGGCATGAACCCGAACTGTTCCTGGGAGATCGGGACCAGCTCCCGCAGCTTCGAGTCGACCAGTCGCTCGTACAACTTCATGGTATGCGCAGTCAACTTGATCCCGCGGTAGTTGGAGCAGTCCATCGCGTCACCTTCTGCTTGAAGATGGGGACGATGGTACTTGTTCTCCATGCATCCGGCATCCTTTCCTTCCACTGTTACCGTTGTTCAGGAAGCTGGTGAGCCACCTTATCCCGTACTCTCCGAGCGCCTTCCATGCCTCGATTGGCACCCCATCTGGACCAACCGCCTTTCCAACCTTCATCCTCCCAAGTGCACACCTAACCTCATCCTCAGTCCAGAGTGCGATGGGACCAGCTGTGGCCTCTGCCCGTGAGTTGTTCTTGTGGGGGAACTCCTCGTTCAGAAGCCCTCTGAAGTACTCTTCCCACCTCCTCTTGACTTCGGCTGGCTTCCTCAGGATGGCACCGTTGCTGCTCTTCACACTCTTCACCACCCTGATGTCTTGAGTAGCCCGATGCCGGGCTTTGCCAGTCTGAAGACGAACTTCTCTGCGTTTCTGCTTTCCAACTTCTCGTACAAGGCGTCCATGTTTTTCGCCTTGGCGACGGCAGCCTTCGCAAGCCTCTTGCAGGTTTTGTAGGCAGCGAGGTCCCAGGGCTTCGGTCTTCTGCCAGCGCTTGTATGCTTCCTTCTTCTGCTTCACGACTCGCTGGACCTCCTCGTTCCAGAACCACGCTGCCTTGTCTCCTCTGATTCCACCTCGCGTCTCGCCCAGTACCTCCTTGGCACATCGCAGGATGGTCTCAGCCGCGTTGCTCCATCCGCTGTATTGGCCCGTTAGGATCTGGGAGACCAACTTCCATTATCTTTGAGGTCATCTTCTCCGCTTGGTGCAACTTCCACCACCGGATTCTCCTCTCGGTTCTTACCCTTGTCTTCTTGGGGAGGTCTATGGCAATGTCTGCCAGGAGGGGCCTGTGCTGGGAGCCAGTCTTCGCCAGGGAGTACCTTGATATCCTTCACAGTTCTGAGGGATGATCTTCTTACCAGCACATGGTCGATTTCCGTTTGTCGTCCTCCACTGCTGTAGGTTACCTTCTGAGTCTCCCTTTTCGCGAAGAACGTGCTGCAGATTGCCAGATCGTGGGCCGTAGCCAGGTCCAGGACCCTCTCTCCCT
>MU896050.1:0-20205 GCA_036418205.1 Ostertagia ostertagi
ATGATGTAAGAATTAAAAGATGGACTTCGACGCTATAACGTCAGCTCTGCACTTAACAAGAAGTGATCCAGAAAGCGAGCCGTAGAATTTGCGTTGTTTGAAAATTATATGGACTCGGAACATGTGCCTAAATTCCGGCCGCTGGCGAGTGTGGAAGGCAGAATCTCAATAGTCTGATGGAATAAAGAAAAATAACTCGGCATTTTTAAGCGAAGGAGTCATCACTTTCAGTCATTATTGTGAAAGAGATATAGTTGCCTGCTCTACTTGCTCGTGCCATCCGAAGATTAATATGATATTTTTTCATGTACACGCTCGCTGCCCAGGAGGAGCAGGAGGGTAGTGGCTGGGGCTAGGGATAACACCTACGACTCATTGTAGACCGAGTTTCGAAATTGGGTCCAAATGTCAGCTTTCTAGAATTAAGCCTTCAAAGATAGTTTGGTCCGTTGAGCAAGCATCTCCCATCGTCGGATATACGTCACTTCCGTGGCGTAGAAACACCCCGACAGTGGTCGAAACATTACGAAAAAAGTGGAATGCGTTAAACAAACCCCTCTAAACATGCGTTAGCTTTGGACGCAGTGAAAATTTCAACACTGAATAATTTTTTATATTTAAACCTAATTACAAAAAGCAAAAAACCCATGCCCAGCAAGATCCCATCCATGGTCTTACCACTGGAAGCCGCCAACACTACCACTCGGCCAAGCCGCCGCTGGAAGCCGAGCTCTGCCGGAGTCTCTTACAGTGGGCTTTCATTCGAAACAACCTCCGTAACACTTTTCAGAGAATCGTTTCGCAAATTTGGAGAGTGGATTCGAGATCAGCGTCCGAAAACACATCTCTGAGTATAGGTTTCATTACGGATGGCCACTTCGACTTGGTATCCTTCCCTTGTTAGTCGTGTTTTGCTGTTACGTAATCCAACATGGATACGACCATGGGTTCAAACAGCGAAATGCAGCACCCTTTCAAGTTTGAGTGGGCTATAGAGCTACTATTCATGATGCGATGAGTTCTCCAACTGGTCTACGTATTAGAAAAGTTCGTCGTAGTGGCCAGAATCTACCCAGCGACCGTTCTGTTAAGCTTTTACTGAAACCTTTCCAGGTTATGCATCTCTCGCACAGGTTAAAGTATAACCCAGTGAGTCTGTAATATCATCACTTCTACATTTGAGTGAAATAATACTGGGATAACCTTTCCGGATACTTTGAGACGACTCTGGTTGATCTTTGCGCCGTCTTCGCAGGACACATCTACCCCAGCGTCCCGATTCCTTGTTTCTGTCATCGCCGCATAGATTTTGTAATAGACAAAAGGTAATGAGCTGTCAGGCCGAGTTGCCTACTTTACCAGATTTTGTTAGGTAGAAATGTGACCAGAAAACACTCATAGTCCTTCGCTTAGGTATGCCGAGTTAAAGGATAAAAAAGGATAAAGCATTTGCCGTTGATCAATCCCTTTTGGGATGCGGCACGCATTCTACTTCCATTTGTACATTCGCAGTGGCATTTGAATGCGATGTGGCCTATACAATGACTTGCGGGGGCCAGCCGATGTTCAAGTCAGTGTTTTTTTATCCTCCCACAAGTCTGGTTCATTAACGGATTCCCGGAGGGATATGGAAGTCTTGGTGGCCGGGATCGTACTCACGACGCAGGCATTGATTCCGAACGCTCGCGGTGGTGGAGGGCCTTGTCCTGCCCATTCGCATTTGCCTTTTGCCGAGTTATTTTTCTTTATTCCCAGCCAGTGGGAGGATTTGCCTCCCATCTTGCGTCAGGCGGCCAGAATTTAGGCATATGTTCCAAGTCCATAAATTTCAAACAACGCATTCTACGGCTCGCTTTCTGGTCACTTCTTGTTAAGTGCAGAGCTGACGTTATAGCGTCGAAGTCCATCTTTTAATTCTTACATCATTGCTCTTGAAAATTTCTTGATAACAAAAACGACAACAATGGCAATTGATTTTTTGCCATGAGATATGGGAGTTGTGTCGTGCGTGAGCAGCGGTTATTTGCCCTCAAGCGTTGCGTGCCGAAAATGCTTACTAGAAGGAATTTCACGTTTTTTTTAAGATTTTGACAAGAGTCCAACTGTGCCTCACGACATAAATGGCGATTCCTGATAACGATACCTGCGCGTCCTACCCGGTTTTTCAAAACGCGAGATGAGGGGCAACTAGGCTAGTCTAAGAGCCATGCAACGTTTCGAAGACCCGCGTTGCAACATTAAATGTTGGCACGTTGACGGGCGGCAGTATGATGGAGACCAAGATGCTGCGCTGGACAGCCGGAATCACACGAGTAGACCACATTCGAAACGACGTCATCAGAGAGCGATTCGGGGTGGCTCCAATTGTCGACAAGATGCGCGAAGCCCGTCTTCGATGGTATGGTCATGTCCTTCGCGCGAAAGATGACAGTGTCTGTAAGATCGGTCTCAACCTTGACGTGCCCGGAAAGCGGCCTAGGGGGCGCCCGAAGCAGCGATGGCTCGATACGTTGCACGTAGACTTGAAGTCAGTTAATATCCACCCCGATCAAGCATTTAATCGGGAAAAGTGGCGTCAACATATAAGAAAAGCGGACCCCGCCTACAAGCGGGACAGACGCTAAAGAATAAGAAGAAGAAGAAGAAGAAGAAGAAGAAGAAGAAGAGAAGAAGAGAGCAGAATTGATTGTGTCGAATTTCAGGTAGTTGTAGGGTGTCTCTTGTCTGTGGGAATGGCGAATTACTTCGAAAAAATTTTCTCACATACTTGCTGAAAATCAATCCGTGATCGCCCGATATTCTAAACACTCCGCAGAGTTTTACGATGTCTAGGCGATAAAAACTTTCAAGCCTGGATTTAAAGAGATGGCGGTCAACCATCGAGATCTGGCTGAATGGCCATTATGTCACAGAAGAATTATGCAGCTTGTTGAAAACAACGTTGCTAGGATTCGATGAATGGCTTCAGGGCGGATCGTTGAATGTTGCTGTGCATTACCGACTGTTCATAAAGTGTCCCATGTGGAGTTTTGAAAATCTTCGTCACTCATCGGTCGCGGAAGGCCGAAAATAGGAATTTTCATACTGCAACGACAAATTTCTCAAGTTTCGATCGCTACTGTATTCATACGGAACCCGGGTGATTTTCGATCCTATTCACAGAAACGAAAAAGAAAAAGGAGGAAGAAGTGGTCAGTAATGTGAACAGACGGCAATATTCCATATTTATATTTTCTGCTACTACTAGCAGATATTTTTTGGCATGAATTAGGATGCGCCGCCATCTGTGGCTCTAGGTTCAGCCATTTGCAGCATAGTCCACAAGCGCGTCCGCAGTACTGCATTTTGTATGTTTGCGAATAGAACGTGCTATTGCAGAATCCGTTTCGTATCCAACTAGCGCAACTGAAAACACAAAATATAATATAAGGCCATATAAGCCAAAGGTTCAACAATGAAAAGAAAAGTAGGTGGAATGTGGATGAGATCTGCGGAGAGCTATCCTACCATATAGAACTAACGCTAAGCGACTGTGCGTGTGTGTCCGTGTGTGTGTGTGTTTGTCTATCTGGCCGGATATTCATATCTTCGTTCCCTTCGAACCCAGAGCGCTCAAACTTTTAGGGTATATAGTGGACTGGATGTGACACTGATGATAGGCGGAAAGTGATAAGTACTGATAGAAGCTGGTTCATTGCATAGTTGGTGGACGCGAGATCTCAGCCGGCTGACTACAACGAGTTGTGGTGATGACAAGGCTGAGTTGCCGGGCTACCTCTCTTATCCACTCAGAGTTGCAATGGAGGACCTGGTATGCCTGGCGCAATGTTCTGACCTGTATATTTGTTCGCCCATTACCGTGTTGAAAGCACACTCACTGCCAGAAGGTCTGATGGATGTGTAAGTGAAATTCCATAAATTTGGGATAAAAGATGTGGCAGTAAGGCTGTGATCCAACATGCCTCCAACGGGCTATCTAGATCTGCAGTCGAATCACTGGGTGTTGTTGGATAACTATGGAAATTCCATCAACATTGAAATCTCTATTTCTGGCGCGGTTCTATTCACTCAAAATGGTACCGCATATGGCTGTTGCTGCTTGTTGACAGAACTGGTGGAGCATTTCTGTATTCCTGCAGAAATATCGACTAGAATAAAAAAAAACTCCACTTCTGCTCGTTATAGTACAGCGAACCATTTCTAGAAACAAATTTGTGTTCATATGAAGATGTGATGGGGCTTATTTGATGACCTGTTTGGTCTATCGTCAATCGTCGGGACCTTCCTTCCCTGCATTAACTTTATGGCTTCCGCTATGTTCCCTTGCACCTGTTACACAAACATCTCGCAGAGGTACGTATGTTACAGAAAGGTGTTTCGTAGAGGAGGGCATCGCCATAATCGTAACATGACGCTAGAATTTCCGCCTCCCCTCCACATCCTCCCTTCCTCTCTCCCGCAGTATCTCAGCTCTGCTCTGCGACCTGTGAGAGGGACCGGAAGTAGCTCTTAATTGCTTTGTAGCGTAGCAGTGCTATCACAAACATCTTGTTATGAAACATTGATAGCTCAAGCACTGCCAGCTACCCGATTGTTTCAGCGGCTTGTTTATTCCATTAGCTGCCTTATCACACACTTCAGTTTACGGACGGACATACATACAACCGTTGTAGTTATCGCTTTTATAACTAGAGGATATTTTTGTACATGATCGCGCTGAATTTCAGAAGGCTCTTCAACGTGAGCCGCTGCCTACTCTGGTTTAAATTATGGGTGATATAACAATGTCAAAACAAGCAACATTTCCTAGGGATTGCAGAGCTTCTCTCTGGTTTGTTTTTGTTTCCACATCCACATGCCTCTCATGACTTACTATTGCATTCATTCCCAACTAGCATAAAATGTATTCCTATCTAGTATTGGTCGACCATACATTACTTCAAGTAGCGGAAGTTAGAAGGACGTGTAAATGTGTTGAGTCATTAACTATTGAGCTGAAGATTTGGAGCCACGTCAGTAGAACACAACTCCATCTCTGGATTAGTTGTTGGCGATGAAACCAAGCCATACTGTTATGAGCGTTAGAATTTTCCATTACACAATAGGTGGTGTTCAAAAGCTTACAAAAGGAAATAAGATACAAAAAATAATAAAAAACCCACTTTGGGTTCGATCCGCATCCAGTTCCTGAAAAAAAGTTTTCAGAAGTACAAACAGAACTCGACGTATAAGTTTCTTAGCCTGCTTCGCCTGTAACTCGAAGATGCGAGCGGAATAATAAGCATGCGAAAGACAGCTTATCTTTTGATAACCTTTTTATGTCAATTGCAACATTTCTACAAAACCACATAACACTATATTAAAGTCATTTGCAAATTAGTGAAAAAATGGTCATCAATCGAGCAAAAGCATTTACCCGGTGCCACCGTTGAGTCCGAGCAGTATCCGCAAGTCTTTCTGCAGTATCGCTTAAAATATACAGTGCAATTTATTCCATTTTTTAGTTTCGAGCAGCATCAATGATTGAATGTACGATAATTATTTGTAAAGAAGGGCTTCACCTACCCGTGCGAATGAGTCCAGGTTTTTACTCTGGCAAATAACTCCGCCACTCAAATTGCAGCCAGGTGCTTCATCGACGCAATTACCGGAAATTTGGAATAATCACCGACATGAATAGCGAATTCTTGAACAGAAAGAACCTATGTGCCCTTACGAAACCGTTTTCATGAGCCACGGCGTTGGCACGCTGACAGCATACTGATGAGCTGCCATTATGGTGACATCATCAGAGTATGTCAACAACGAAAATTCTTCAACGCGCAGAAGAAATGTATTTTTTCCGAAATGAAATCTATCAGTTTTATAGGATTTTCTGAGAGCGATTCGATAAGAACGATGAAAACCGGTTTTTGGGACCTGTTGTGGAATAGTTTGTAAAAGATTTGCTTCAAGGGGAATTACTCCTTTCCGCTTGACATGAGAAGGCGTAACCGAAGGTGTCGCAGATGGCCCTTATTCGACACGGGCTCACCCGATCGGTACCCACGTAAAGTTGAGGTTTCTAATCGACCTTAGGCAACTGAACATGTCCGCTCGTTTACTGCGACGTCATGGCAATGTATACAATTTCCCCGATAATGCGACTGCCGCGTTGAGGATTGTTGACGTTACAATGTTGCAATGCCCTTTGATTAATGTTTCACAAAGCTTTTCTGCAACCGTAGACTGCCTCACTTTCTGTCAATTCATGGGTGGTCCATTGCAACTAGCACCCAACACGAGATGAACATGTTTTTAAATCCAGAAATATTACTAACAATATGACCAGAACAGTGAGCAGGGCCTCCGTTAACACACACTGTAAATTGTTCGATATAGCTCGAACCACTGCGGAATAAATGGATAACCAACACCAGCACCAAAAGGCGGTGAGTATTACAGACGATGCGGAGATTTCGACAGAAGATCATTCATCGAAGTAACCTTCCTCCTACTGTTACATTTCGAGAGAAGGGAGTGAGGCAACTCAAACATGTATGGTCAATAGCGCTTTGCGGAGCATGTTGACAAGCTGCGTTTTTGAACCGCTTTGAGCGTCCCACTGTCTTCCCGACAGGGTAGATGATTGTCTGAGGGAAAATATGTTCCGTTTTATGAATTCAAACTCTTGCAACAATTGCAACAGGAAAGGAAAATCCATAAGGAAAATTTGTGGTTCTCTTGGTGACCGCTCTGGAAACAGCACTCGTATGCAATCCTGAAATGGAACCACTTGTTACCTTCGGGCAAAAGGCGAAGGCAAAGCGTGAAAGACGCAAGGGTATTACCAAAGCTTTGAAGAATGTGCATGGCGAGAGTTGTTTGCAGGCGGCCACAACACCTTATCTGTGCCCTCTCAAACGACCCTTTATACGTTCGCCTTCCTTTCTTCGTTGTTCGCTTCGTCGTGCTACACCCTACCTCAAAGAATGTATAGGCCCTCAGCTTCAGTGCTAGCTAAGGTCTCTCCTGCTTTTTCTCCTTTCAGTTCCCTCTGCACCTTCACCCTCATTTATCGCACGCTCCTTCAAACAAAATTCTGGAGCTGATCTATGAACGGCCTGCGAAGATCTACGTCACTGTACTCACTGCTTTCAACATAACGAGCCTAGCACTCGGAGATACAGGAGTGTATATCCTGGCACACAGACGCGTTCTCAAAAGCGAGAATCTTGGGAGCGTTTCTGACTCTAAACGTCCTCAAACTAAACAAAATGTGTAGCTGTGACCCTCCCAAATTCCACAGGTTTTGATTTACATGAGGTCGAGGGAGGAGGGGGGTCGGTGCTCATTTTAGGCGCTGCTCCTGATTATTTTGTGTTTGTAAGCCGTGTCGTGTAAGACCGTCATAAGGCAAAGCATAGTACCTTTCTTGCCTATGAAAGACCACAGCGTACACTTAAGCACTTATATCGATTTCAGTCGAATGCGGATGCAGCAGAAACGCAGTTGATTTCTGGAGCATTCTCAAGCATGAGCCTAATACCCAGCCAAGAGTTTCGCTTTCTGCTAAGAGAGTGGTTGACGTAGAGGAGGTCAGGCTTTCCATCTCAAAGTTGCTACTATTTGTTATGTTGAGCTACTATACCTTAACACGTTGACGACATCAAGTATTTTGGCATTTTCCGCAGCGTGGGACAGGAGAGATTTTGCGTTGCGCCGTCCTCACCTTCCTTACGCTTATTCTGTTTGATGCCCAAAAATTTGAATCTCACACAATCATCCCGGCAAGGATGGAAGTTTATACAGGTTACTTATACAAATACCAGTAGAAGTTTGTTTAGAAGAAGCCATAATGATCACGAAGAAGCAAAAAACTTCGTTTCACTACGAATGAAGTAAAAAGCATTTACCTTAGTTTTTCCATCAAATACAAATATCTTGAAACTCACAGAGTTTTGTATTAACTGCTTCTACAATCTTTCATGAATGTTTACGACAGTGAAAGGAATACTAGGAAAGAATTGAAATGAAAGTTTTGTGCGTTCAGAAAATCTTTGCTAAATCAAGGGATATTTGACCACTCTGGCTGCCATGTGGTTTATAGTTATGCTAATGTATTATCTATAGAATGAATACAAAAACTCGAGAAGAAGAGCAAGCACCATAAAAATGAGTGACATGGTTCTGACGCGCATGCGCGTCAGAATGTCGCCAACGTGTAGCTTAGCTTCGATATGGTCACTCTATTGCGAACAGAGCGAGAAGGCGCAGAATTTAACTTGCTCGTTGCGGTAACAGCCACAAGAGGCCTCCCATGTGAGAAGACGTGGCAAAACCTACGTTTTGTGGTTTACTGTACTATGATATGGATATATGGCCACTATGATATGGAACTGAAGACTTTTCAAGGGAGACACACTTTTACCGCAAACTTGTCATTACTGCTTTACAATAAAAATTTAGAAAAGTAACACACAGTCCTCTTGCTCCACCGCTATCTCCAAGATTTCCGGGAAACTCATGGGGAAAGTGAACCTATAGGGAGTATTCAGTGTGTTGCTTTTGACTTTTTTTTGCTCTTGAGTATTTGTTAAGAACACCATTCTTCAATGCTCCCAGATCTACAAATTTCCCAAGGATATTTGTTCTACCCCTGTCAAGAAAGGCAATTTTCAGTTTCATGACTCGTTTTCTTTTGGCTGAATGCTTTCCAGCACTATTGCAGCCTTCGCCGCTGCGTCCGCTAAGACTAGATTATGAGTTATATTTTCTATTGAAATCGGGTGGAGGTCGACTGCAGTGAGGTGGAAGCCGGCCCTCGAACGACGGATGGTGCGTCGATGTCGCTCATATGAGATACACGAGGTCTTCCAGTTTTCTGAGCAGTTCATACAAGATTTCTGACTCGACCAAGACTGAAGTGTGGAGGCGATCGTTTGATGTGAGACTTTCGATGGTGGCGAAATTCCTGCGTGACTCCTTTGCTCGCAAGAATCGTTCAGAAACAATCGGCGAGCACTACCCTTCGTAAAGTTATAAGTGAACTAGCAGCAATTATAAGCAGAAAGGAAATAGCAAATGATGAGAATGTGGTAATAATGCTTCAGTATCAGGAACATTGCACTGATCCAAAAAATGTTCCATTCATCACGTGAAATTTCTAGCTTTGCCTAGTGTATTTATTTTATAGCCTATATTGTCGCACCCTGCTGTAAAATCCAATATGCTTTGATGCAAATTAGTGAATGAGGCTCTTAAGCCTTACCGTGACCGTTGTGGGACCGAGTTTCAGATAAGTGCACAGGTTTGTTACTTTAGCCGAGACAAACCTGAATCACAAAAACCGCAGGTTTTCGGGCAATCCTCTTCAAGAATACTCTTCCAGGCATTATTTTCGCACATTATCTTCGTAACTGACGAGCATGGTATCCTTGGCTCTAAAAGTTCTTGTGTTAAGGTTCAGTATGCCTGGAAATGGTTGATAGCACGAAAAAACCAGCACAAAAACGTAGTATTTCATAGGTCAGCTGGGACAGATGCAACTCACGCAGCTTGTCATTGCATGAAAAGGCGGGTGTGAGACAGCAGTAGCCACACGTCCTTGGGACAAAGATCAACCGCCGCTTGAACCAGCTGAGGATCCTAGAAAAAGGAAGCTGGCGTTTCTTCGCATCTGTATATTAGTTATACAAGCCGGAGGCACCGTTGAAGAACTTTCAATGAAAACGTCAGCCATTCGACAGGTTCAGCGATAGCAGTTTCGAACGGTCGTCACAACAAGGTCTCGGCACACACTCAAGCACTTTGAATTTATATTATAGTTAAAGTAGAACGTATAGATTATTTGTGGAAGGTCCAAAATTATTAAGGGTAATCATTGAATGTGAAACGCTTTCATAGGGTGAGGCAAGATTACTGGTGCACCAATTTTCCTTCGCTTCCGGGACTACTTTCAATAATCAGTTCTGACCATGAAGATTATTAGTAGAAAAGGTGACAATCCAAATCCTGACAACGGCCTTCGAAATGATTGCCTTCAACACTCACACAGCTTTTCAGACCAAGCGCATCGCATACGACGCGTAGGTTTTTGCTAGCATTTGTCGCCTCAGGATTTTAAAAGCGCCGTCATGGGAGGGTCCAAGCTTGGGTATCCGATAGATAACATTTTTCTCGCCAGTGCAGCCCATGAGTTGAAACCAGGTCGGTCTGATCCGGAGACGGTATGATCCCAGCCGAAAAGAAGGCATTGCTCTCATTGAAAGGGTTCAAACAACTTCACTAGGAAAGCGCTCATTCGTCGTGGCGGGTTTCTCTATTCCAATCCCTAAAGCCGCTATAAGGAACAAGTTTTTTGATTTGCCTTCCCTTCAGTCTAGGCGCAATCTTTCGATTTATGCATGTTACATAAACTATTAAACCACAAATGTGGTATTGCTATCTCCTCTTTCTACACTCTGATACCGTCAAAAACTAGGGGTGGTCAACTCAAAATCTCCTTCTCTAGGCCGAAGACCACTATAAGGCGGAATTTCTTTACAGTTAGAGCCGGTCTTGCATTTTTGCGGGCCAGCAAAGCTTCCTCCTTTTACGGCTCTTTTTGCATCCTTCAAGCGCTCTATAGCAACTCATTTTCTTCAAGCATAGTTGTCACTGTCATTCATTCTATTCTCATTCATTATCAGTTATGTTCGCTATATTTTTAACTTTGTCCCATACAACGTACTAAATAAAGATAAAGATAAAGATATTGGTTCGAAATTGATGAAGTTAGAATCTGCTTGGCGCACTGTTCCTAGGTTACCTTCGACATGCGTTTTGAAGTGAATTCTACGCTGAACTCATCTGGTAACCCTCCAAAGTGAACGCTCACACTTTGAAACAAATACCGAGTTGGAACGCTTTTTGAACAATGTTTGAAAATTTGAGAAGTAGACGAAAACGTGCTTGCACTGTTGGAGTTGTAAATCAGAAAGCTAGGTTTCCATCCGCTATGTAATCAGCGTGTGATAGTAACACTTTTAACACATTGACGACATTGAGACGCGGTAACGCGTCTCACTTTGCGCACCTCGTTGGACATTGAGACGCGGTTACGCGTCTCACCCTTGTCATCCCTTTTTCTAGCGTATGCGGGGATTCTTCCCAATTTGCTTGTCTCTATTCTATGGATTACAACATAACATAACTGTAAACGACATGGGTCACGGTATGATCAAATATGCTCCAGTTTAGCAGAAGTTTTTTAAGCACAGCGGAATTGGCAGCTCGGTTCATTCCTCGTTTTCTTCCTATTCTCATGAACATGTCAGTGAGAAAAGGTAGTGAAAGTAAACACAAAGTTGAAGGGATAGAATGATATAGAGGGTGTCCCAAAATTACGGGCGCCGAAATTTAAAAATCTGAACTGGCATATTTCTTGAATTAGATAATTTAGCGGTGAATAGGATTGCTGTCAGTCTCAAAATGAAAATGAAATATGCCTATTTACATAAGTGAGGAGCTAAGGCTTATCATTTATTTACATTCACCATTATTTAGAACCCCGAAAGGATTAGCGGTTTAATGAGTTTGGGCTTTCTTGATATAGAAATGAAACTTATCATTTGCTGAAGACTTGATTGAGTTTATGCAATCGACTGCTATTAAGTAAGCTGGTCATACAATGATACAATGTGCACGTACCACTACAAATAGAATTTGTAAGTAGGGACGCTCTAGTGTCAGCGCAAGCTGACGACTTCTGACGCGCCTTATCAGCCTTTATCATCGTTAGTTGTAACCACTTTCCATCACCTACCAATAATGTCCCCGTCCCATTGCGAGCCACGTAACGGAATCGACGACTTTTGCGTTCTGACGCGCCTTATCAGCCCTTATCAGTTGTATCCACTTTCAATCACCCACCAACAATGTCCCCGTCCCACCCCACATAACACTTGTAAGTATGGACGCTCTGTGTCAACGCGAGCTGCGTAACGGAATCGACGACTTTTGCGTTCTGACGCCCTTATCAGCCCTTATCAGTTGCTATCGCTTTCATTCATGTACCACCAATGTCCCGGGACCACCCCACATAACACTTGTAAGTATAGACGCTCTAGTACCAATATGAACGACAAAACGAAATTGGCGATGCTCGCTTTCTAGCCCCTCTTATCAGCTATTATCAGTCGTTATCAGTTCCTATCACATACCACTTGTGTCCCCATCCCACCCCCTATAACATATGTAAGAACCACTGCGCTATCATTACTGTGACTCGAGCTATGAATTTCCGGTCAAACACACACACACACAAACAGACACACTTAGCCGATTATATAGTAGGATGACAGTCCAATGTGTGATATGGCGGTAATGTAATGGGCAGAAAGTAGATTGAGGTAACACTCAATAACAAGGAATAGTTTACTAACCATAAGCTGTGATTGTAAGTCTTGATTCGTGAGGAATCTAGAAATGTGTTCTTGGATATTTGTGGGTATCAACTTCTTGATTTTTTGATTTTCAAGATTCGAATGCAATCAGAACCTGCTTACTGATTGAAAGGGGTGCAGCTGTTTGTTGATCGAGACTCAATGAAATCACGTACTATCGGATCTCCGCTGCACTTCGGATCTCGCTCTGCCTCATTTCCTGCGACCGCTGGGTTTTGGTATAAGAGGGCGCAATTGGTAGACGACAATTTATCCTCACAGTTTACTGCAGATTCGGCGAAAAGAAACTGAAAAGGTTGAGGTTCGAGTCACAACCACAGAAATCGCCCGCAGATGTCTTCACTTCACAAAGCAATAGTAAAACATAGAACCTCTCATTAAAAAATCGGTCTTTACGTGGGAAACCACCCCAATCAAAGAAATAATCATAAAACAGAGGGGTGAATATCGACCTAATGCATGCGGTCCGGTCAACCTACCTTATTATTCGTGTATTTTTTCGAGCCCGATTTGGAGGCGATATGCTTTTACCACGAAATAATGATGGAAAGGTGGTGAAGACAAATGGTAATGTGAAGCTCATTCTGATTCATTCTGGCAAATTTTGTCTATGAGCATTATTATTATGCCTGAGATATTCTACAACGCGCATTCTCAAAAAGTTCGTTCAGTCGTTGATAGAGAAACTCAAAAAATTGAAAAATTCTAGAGCGCTAGCAATGATTTCCGTAATTTTCTAATTGTTAAATGCGCTCTTTGACAAAATGAAGCGACCTACCTTAGAGGTAGCGCCATCATATGTTGTACAGTTCTGATCCACAGCTGCCCATACAGTTCCTACGAGCAGCACTGAAGACAGTAGAGCGAAAAGCATTGTTTCTCTAAAAAAATTGCAATTAATTATGTAGATAAGTGAAAGCAGGGAATTTGGCAGTGTGCTAACTGCACGGATAGTAGAACTTTTATACCGTTATCCTACCTCACGCTCAGTGCACCTGACAAAGTTTTCCAGCTGAGCACATTGTAAATCATAGAAGAGATATCGCCATCGCGTCATCATTTGTGTCGTTGGCCCTCCAACCTCAGCCGCCCACCAGGGTCAACCGTCCGTTCGAACTGTTCGAACGAGGGGGTCGCATTTTGGTCAGGAGGGGGTCGCATTTTCGAGGACCCGCAACAAAAAATCTCGCCGGTAGCATCATTGGTCGTGCATGCATCATGCAATGCAATGCAAATGAAATGCCATGCATGTACGGTTTGGCTTCGACTGGGTTGAAAAAAGTCACAGTTTCAGGCATTTCAGGTTAGAACAGGACAAGGATCACAACAGCTGCGAGCTGCGCGTCATGGCAAGATGAAATAGACTTTCAAATGCCAGCCACAGGCGCGTGCGTGGCGTATCCGAGGACAAGAATTGCTTGTGCAGAGCGCATTAGATTCGATTAATTATGCAAAGAGAGACAGTTTCAGGCAACCACGGTGCTTTCCTTGAGGAATAAGAACAGTTGAATGCATCTCCATGTAAGGTTTGACTTCTTGGCTGAAAATTGAACTTCTTCGGGAACCTACTTTTCTGAGGACGGTTCTTCCACAAAATCGTGAAACACATAAGAAAGAAGAAACCTCGCGGTCTTCAAAAATGTCTTCGCCTCTTTCCAACATGCTCTTTGAAGGAAGTTATTATTGCTGAAAGCTCGAAACCTCGCATGTGCTGCTCAAAAACCTATGGGATCCAAATGTTCGAACGTGGGATTTTCTCGAAAAATGAACTTTGAAAAATGGTTTAGGGCTTGTTAGAAAGAGCAAATTCTGCTCTTTCACCCCATGGAAAGAGGGAAACGCAGCAATCAAAATGAAGTGAGTTATGCTCGTTGAAAGCCCAAAAACTCGCGATTTCAAAGAATGTGTTCGGCAAAACCGCCCGAAATGTTCGAACGTGGGATTTTCTCGAAAAATGAACTTTGAAAAATGGTTTAGGGCTTGTTAGAAAGAGCAAATCCTGTACTTTCACCCCATGAAAAAAGTGCATCACAGAAATGAAAATGAAGTGAGTTATGGTCGCTGAAAGCCCAAAAACTCGCTTTTGCACGAAAAATGTTCGAACGGGAAATTTTTGAAAAAGGGGACAATCACTAACTTTTTATAATCTTTTGTTAGAGAAATATTTGAAGTTTCTAAAACTTTTCACAAATTTCCAAGATGTCGCATACGAAAGATTTTATGAGCTCTCAAAGTTGGAGGTGCGCCTTCTCAGAATTTTGGGTTTTCCGCTTCTGACAGAAATACTTTTGGGAGAGTTAGGTCATCCTTGCAATTTTCTGTAAAGCCACCTCAGGCACAGTTTAAACCTACCTCAATAAGTGAAACAAATACGTCTCAAGAAAGTTACACTCTCCTAAAACTTTTTCTTCGCCGCGTCCCAGTTTTCCAGCGTCCGGGTGATACCTGCCGCGCTCCAAGGTTGACGCCGCAACGCAAACGCTTTCTGCGGCGGTTTCTGACGCAATCATGTCAGTCCTACTCTTCTTTAATCCTTCCTCTTTTTTCAGCTGTTTGAGCAGAAGTTCGTCAGTCTTCATGTTACTTGTTGGATATCCCTCCATTTGGTCTTACACATTTCGCTTTCATCCTCATTTTGGCGTGATTGTGAGCGAACAAAAAATTTTGATCTCGCGAGGCTGAATGCCATGAGGCCATGAATTTTTTGAAAAAAATATTGAATTTTTTTCAGAAATTCAATGATTTTTTGAAAACAATTCAATTCAAATTTCAGTGAAGATCTCAATATTCAAATGTTCTGTTCATATTTCATGGAAGTTCATTGTCCATTTGAAAACAATGAACTTACGAACTTACGAACACAACATTTGAATATTGAATTCTTTACTGAACATTTGAATTGAATTTTTTTCAAAAAATCATTGAATTTTTGAAAAAAATTCAATGATTTTTTGAAAAGAATTCAATTCAAATGCCAGTGAAGAATTCAATATTCAAATGTTTTGTTCTATGTCATGGAAGTTCATTGTCTTTAAAAGGTTTTAGTTCACTGTCTTTGAAGTAAAATGAGTGAAATAAATATTTCACTTAACATTTAGTCAGCACATTCGGCACTTCCATTACCTAAGAGGGGGTCGCAACTGGACCCCCTTGAGATAAGGGGGTGACCCCCTTGAGAAAAGGGGGTCGCAAAAACCCTGAAAATGTTCGAACGTGACGGTTGACCCTGCCGCCACACACTGTTTTATTTCTGGCAACATTATTTCTGTTGTATATCAGCACAGATGAGGCACTTGTGCTTGTAGTGTATCTCAACGAAAAGCCAAGGAGAACCGAACGTTGATTCCCACAAGGGAGAATTATGTAGAAGAACATATCGTGAACGATCTTTGCCCATTCGATTCGATAAAGAACGTCTTTTGTTCTGCTCTGAAAGATTGTGCTGAGTATTCTGGTGACCTCAATTTAACTTGGACTTAGATGAAGAGTTCTTCGCAACGTATGCCAAGCTTAAGATCATGGCATATTAGTTGCGACCTTTCAGCAGCCCTGAGCTTTAGTGGGTGTTAAGGTGAAGTGCTGAGTTCTAACAGTCCGGTGTTTTCATTGAACCGTCCTCTATTCGAATTGGGCGTCATAAAGCGTTTAGATAGTTGGAAAAGCTCGCATGCGTAAATTGGTGATTTCAAATAAAGGCAGTGTTATATGAAATCCAGTGTGGAACACTTCTGATGCGTGAAGGTGACAGAGGTACATTGTGCATCTATTATAATGACATGATACTTGCTAGTACGTATGAGACCTTACGCTGCTTCACAGCAGCTCTTACAAGGAAGCTTATTTCAAAAAGGTTTTCGCATCATAAAAGGAGACGTGCATGGAACATGGGACTACTCTCTACTCATATCACCCTCATATCAGTTGAAAGAAGTACACTTGCTTGCAGAGGGTGGACCCATATGGTCAAGCCTCCATCGCAGAGCTGAAGACATGGGTGCGAACATCATGAAGAAGGCTTCTCCTTGGACACCGTTTTTTGCTTGTCTCGAGTGATGCTAACTGCAGAGCTGTTCTCTAAATAATAGCTGCCTTCGAAGTACCAGTTTAGCTCCGCCCGCTACCGCGCAATTGATAGAACTGACAATCGATGAAGCTTAAGGTTTCACCACTAAATTATAGCTGCTGCGTTCGTTATTACTATTTGATAAGCGCAGTGAAGTGCACAGTTCAAAGTGATGATGTAAACAACCACTATGCGTCGAGTATCGAGGTAATTTAGCGGTCGAATATCTCAAAACGGAATGCCCAGTATTCATTATCATTTATTCGAGCATCCCATTCATCCTCAAGAACTCTAGAAGGTGTAGCGGTCGAAAGGTGTTTGAGTTTACAATTACAACGCTGATGAAATGATATTGAAATGAAAGGCATTATCTACAATCTGCTCTCTATTTTCTATTTCAAGTGCTCTCTACGTTCGTACGCATATCGTTACTTATCAGTCCTCATCAGTCGTTATCACTTTTTGACCCCCACCAAATATGTTCCGTCCCACCCCCTATATCATGTCCCAAAATCAGCTCCTGACGACTGCTGCGAAGCGCACTATGAATTTCGTGAAATTTGTGTTTCAGCGCCTCTTATCTGCTCTTATCAGTCGTTATCACTTTGTGACCCCCACCAAATATGTTCCCGTCCCACCCCCTATATCATGTCCCCAAAATCAGCTCCTGACGAACTGCTCCATGAATTTCGTGAAATTTGTGTTCCAGCTCCTCTTATCTGCTCTTATGCAGCGTTATCACGCTTGCATGAATTTCCACATTATGTTCCCGTCCCACCCCCTATATGATATCCCAAAATCAGCTCCTGACGACCGCTGCGACGCGTGCTATGAATTTCGTGACACACGCACACACACACACACACAAACAGGACAGACATAGCGTTTTAGTATATAATAGTATGATAGGGGGGTGATCTATGGTCTATTCAACCCCCATTACCTGGTTTTTTGGATGTTTTTGGACGAAAAACGCCTATTTTTTCACGAAAAATTTTACTTTAAGCGCACGCCCCGCCCACAGGAGGCGGAGTTTAGCATGGCCAATATATTCCAGTTGTAGAGCGGTAAATACCCTATTAAGGCCCTATTTTTCCCTGTCTTTAAACTGTTCCGAAGCCAAAAACCGCAAACTGCAATAAGCGTGCTACCTGCCCTTACACCACCTCCGCCCAAATACGACCAATACTGCAGGCTAATTTGTTTAAAAGGCTGTTGCCACTCTTTCCCTTCGCAGTGTACTCCAAAGTAATCTTTGGACTACATTGTGAAGGTCAGGAGGAAGAAGTTCTGGCACAACTCATCTTAGAAAGCACCTTTCTCCACTAAAATTAAAGATCAGAAGTGGACAAGCCACTTCCGCAAGTCACGTTAGGAAATTTCAAACTCACAAAACTGTCTGAAATAACCTAATTTTATCTACAATACCAACTTCGATTAAATTATCTAGCCGCACTGTGCAGTTATGACGCGCTCAGCTACGTCGTTTCGCCTAACAATGATCAGAAAGCCTTGGCACCGTCTTCAATGCTTCCCTTACAGTGTCGCCGCTTCTTTTCTTTTCTTTTCTACAGTTCTAGTTTTTGACAAGGAAACGTTTAGTTACTAGCGAATCTTGTTCCAAAAGGGAAGACTATGTATTTGGAAGCCCCATTTTAAGTATCAATATAATAATTGTGTAGGTGCAAAATAATATATCTAGAGACATGAGAAGTCTTCGAATATCTATGACATCGAGGCGAGGGATTTGAAGTCTCTGCGATGGCACCACTCATGAGCCGATCCTCAAGAATCACATGCATCTAACCTGTTTTCAATAGACGACCACGAGACATCCCGCAAATATGGGTGATAGATGTTTTATAACCAATACTTAGTTTGACAGTCAGATTTTGTCTCTTTGACGTAATATTCATTTTCTCAGGGTGACCTCTAATACGAAACGGGAAAAAAAAAAACTATAAAATAAAGCTACGAAACGGTTCTCTTGCTTAACTGGGACACGAGGCTATTCGTTGTGAGGAATTAGGCGGCGATACTAAAAAAAGGCAAAAAGCTAGCAAAAAATACTATGCTGCCAATGAACGTCATGTTGGGTACACTTGCCTACCAAAAATGACATCATACTTTTGCTACCAAAAGTGACATCATAGTGTTTGGTCATGTTCAGCTGTGAAAATTGCATTGTAGTGGGAGAAAGCATTTGTATATTTCTTCTATTAGTAATCCATTGTTTGTTCATTTTTCCATTATATGTGGTTAATTTGAGACACGTGCATAATTTTCGCATCACCCTGGCTAAGTTTTTATTTTTTTTTATTTTTCTATTTTTTATGTATACATTCAGCGTAGGCACACATTATCAGTAACAGATCGCCTACGCGTGTATAGATGCTCAACGCATCTCATATAGAGCTCCATTGATCTCTGGCCAAAAGATATAGATCGAATTCTCGATTTCGAGATCATGGTTTGGAGATTCAGATTTCTATTCCCAATAGAGGTGAGCAGGTGGGCATCCGCTGCTGTGAGGTCAGGGCATGGGGATGTGGACGGACCGTCCGTTCGAGAGTCTCCAAATTTCTTTTTGAGCATTGAGGGTCGGAGAGTACCATGAAAAGGTAGATTTTTTCTTTTTTCTTCCATGCTGAAAGCGTTGCGATGAATTGTGGATGGCTGGCTGGTGCATTCACTGTGGCCATTGCAGGTAGAAGTTTCCAGTGTTCAGTTCTTGTTCAGAACGACCGTCGAGGAGATTCTCAACAGGGTTGTTTTGCCTTGATGGGAGCGCGGGCTTAGCGCAAGAGTCAGGACCAAACACAGCCGTGCAGGTGTCATTCAATCCTTGTTTTCGCTCTTTTGGAAATCTTTCATTCGGACTGAAGTATCAGTCCTGAGAACTATTTGGGGTAAAGTTCACAAGAGGGACTGGACAGAAGTGAAAAGTCGTGGTACATGATCACTGCGATGGAATGACTAAAAAATACTTCCAGCAGAAAGAATAAGGAGGTTATGGGCACTAGAAATTGACACTAAAAATACCACTGCTATGAAATCGACGCAACGGCATGATTCGATTCCTCCCCTAATTTTAGCTTGGCAGCCATATTCCAAAATAAGAACGCAAATAAAGAGAAAATTCTATTGTTTCAGTAAATAATCTGATAGCTGATAAGGAGCGCTAGAGCGCAAATGTCACGAAATTTATAACGCGCGGCCCAGCAGCAATAAGGTGCTGATAACAGCTGATGAGGACTGATAAGAGCGATTAGCTCGAAACGGAGAATTCACTAAATCTGCATATGCGCGATGAGGAGAACACTTCGTTCTACTTGCGTTATCATCGTCAGCATCCTTCAGACCGATAATTTGCCCGAGTTCCTCAAAATACTCGGTGTGAGCGGAAACACGATAAGCAGTGGTGTTTCTATTCAATGTCACCGGTATAGAAAAGTATCCGACCGCTAAATCACTACAACATCCGAGGCATGGTGGTTGTTCGCGCTAAGGGTGATAATGAGCAGCAAAGTAATTGTTTTGCTTATTCCAAGCCTAATCGGCCGCTAGACCGTGTTAGTTTTCGGAAAATGATGGATGTTTATGGGTATTGTTGACCTATGAGGAGTTACAGCTTTATCACCATCACTGTAAGAACTCTCCAGTCAAATGCATAAATGCATGCATGTTGCTTAACCCAGTCGCGACTGGGCGGGATTT